>JANSTU010000165.1:0-19628 GCA_027564075.1 Bolitophila hybrida
TATGTGTTATGGTTTTTGAGATATTATTATTCTAATGAAATATTTTTGCTTGTCCCATGACTTTTGTTACTCACTGTTGTAAATCGGTTCTTTGAAAGACTGTCCACACCATCGCCACCACAGAAAAAATCATCACCAACTCAAACATTGTTGACAACATCCTCGACTCCATAATTGAGCTCGAGAGAATAAAATAAAAAATATTCGCTGCCCACCTGAATTTTGAAATTCTGCAACCATCGAATCGAATAAAAACTAAACCACTGACATTGAAATTTCTCACACACGCCGTCTTGCCTTCCATGAACCTGCCGACGTCGAATTCGATACCTACAAAACTATTGACTAATTATTATTATATTATTAAAAAAAAATCGTTTGTCGCCAGACTAAAGTATTTTTTTTTTAAAACATGATAAATTCATGATTTGTTAGAATAAATATAAAATGAATAAATCATAAACTGAAACAACGACGAACAAGCAACACGAAGAAAGACTATTTATTTTAGTGATTTGAATGTTGCAAATCCATTATAATACTCGTATATTATGTAATAATTTATGTTTTTATGTACAATCCATGTGAATACCAAAGCTCGAGCTTCAAGCAGCTGTTTTTAGAGAACGCCGAGCGAACAATAGTTCTATCAGCCACTCTATACTAATCAATGCCCGATGCATGTGGTCTGATTCAAAAACTGGTTGTACTCAGCCTCACGCAAATATCGACAATTCGTGGCTTTCAAAATCGGTGAAATTTTAAAAAGACTTCTCTTTAGGATTGGTAATGGATTCCAACCAAGTTAAAGATAGCCGGCGAGGCAACCAAATGACAAAACACACCTGAATTCTCTACACCGAGTCGATGGTTTTGATGACCTGAATTTCTACGCAATACTGAAGAACGGCCAATATCAAGCACGGCTGACAGGAACAACGAGGAAGACTTAAGGCCATCAATTTACACACTTTACTATATGTGGGGTTATTTTCTAAGTGCACCAGACTGGTACGCGTGTTTAGATACATTACAAACCTCAAAGCAAGGGTTAAAAAAGATGAAGCAAGGGTTAAAAAAGATGAAGCACATTGTAAGTTATTCCCCGTACTTAGACTGACTATGCAGTCTTGCATCCTTCCAGAGGCCCTTTACTCAAGTGAGTGTGGAATACTTTGGCCCTATGATGGTTACAGTTTGACTCATGCCTAATGTGCATTCGGAAGTTTGAATCTAGAAGAGATAAAGCCCACAGCGACAATGGAACATTTTTGGAACCGATAATGAGCTTTGCCAAGAGTTTGAAAAGGTTACACAAGAATGATATAAACAATAAACATTAAATATATATGTGTATACGTGGGTATTTAATCCAACATCGTTCCACCACATAGGTCGGAGCATGGAGAGATTACTAGGGTCTGTAAAAAAGATCAAGTGCCAGATTATTCCATACAGATATCCACGAGAAGAAGTGCTCTATACGATTCTCGTGGAAATTGAGAATATTGTCAACTAAACACCACTTACTCATGTTCCGATTGAACTAGTAGGAGAAGAAGCATTATTTCCAAACCACTTTATATTGGGCAGATAGTGGTAACAAACCACCAGGAATATTTACAGATCGAGACCTGTTATCGTGAAACTGGCAAACCTCACAATAGCTGGCAAACTCTTTTTGGAAAATATGGGTTCGTGAATACTTAACAAACCAACACCCGCAGAACAAATTGGTTTACAAAGGCCAAACCCATCGGCGAGGGAGATGTTGTAAATGTTGTCGATGAAAATCTGCCAAGAAATTGCTGGCCAAAGTGGATATAATATAAATGTTCGTCCGACAGTTAAACTAGCAGTTCTAGATGTTAGACACCTTGAAAATCAGAAAGAAATTGAGATAGTCGCAGAAAATGGTCAAATTAGCCAACTTAAAAGGAGGGAGAATGTCGCCAGGCTAGAGTATTTAAAAAAAAAACATGCCATGAAATTTAAAATTGATGAATTGTGAAAATTAATATAAAATGACATAAATCATAAATGATAAAAATTATTTTATTTTTGTTAAATGATAATTCTTTTACTGGAATTGATTTTTAAGGACACGAAACATTATTGTTACAATTTAATAAAACGTTATACTTCATGATTTTACAATTGATTTATTTTTAATAATTATTACTATTTTTTTTGTCTGGCTTATGGAAGGTCGCCAGATCAATCCCGGCAGCGAAGTGTTTTTCGAATGTAGCACTTTAAATAGGTTAGGTTTCTCATGCTATTAATAGCCTATTTCTGAAATAGTTTATTATTTTGGAATATCGGAATATTAATGCATTCAATTCACATACTACTGTGGGCAAAAATTAGTAAGACTATGTTCATAATATTACAATTCTTTATTTGTTCTGCCAAATCTATTTCGTCCCCGCCCAAAGTAATCCCCCCCGGCCCCAATACACTTTCGCCAACGTTTTTTGCAATCCTCGAAACAGTTGTTAAAGTCAATTTCCGGAATAGCCTTCAATACGCGTAGCGATTCACGTTTAAATTGACTCGTTTGAGTTTGCTGAACAACCAGAAGTCACACGGAGCTAAATCAGGCGAATATGGTGGTTGTGGAACGGTATTGGTTGAATTTTTGGCAAAAAACTCACGAAGAATCAATGCAGTATGCGACCGTGCATTATCGTGGTGCAAAAACCAAGAAATATTGGCCCATAATTCTGGCCGCTTTTTGCGAATAGCTTCGCGCAAACGACGCACAACGCTCAAATAATATTCCTTGTTGACAGTTTGGCCGGGCGGTAGGAATTCATAATGCTACACACCACGATAATCAAAGAAAACTGTCATCATAACCTTGATTTTTGAGCGGCTTTGCGCGGTTTTTTCGGCCTTGCCTCACGTTTGGCACGATATTCGTTTGATTGATCGGTTGTTTCCGGGTCGTAGGCGTAGATCCATGTCTCATCACCCGTAATCATGCGTTTCACCTTGTCCTGATAGTCAGAAAGCATAATTTCACACATATCAACGCGACGCCTTTTTCCAAAAAAAATCAGCATTTTTGGAATCAAACGAGATTTGACTTTTCTCAGGCCCAAATTGTCTTTTAAAATGGTTTTCACTGATCCTTCTGATTTACCAACCATATCAGTAAGGTCTCTAACAGTCAGTCGACGATTTTCGAGCACTAATTCTTTAATTTGATTGACGTGTTGTTCATTAGTTGATGTTGATGGCCGTCCTGGACGTGGTTCGTCGTCAACGCGTTCTCGACCCTCTTTGAACAATTTGTACCAATCAAAAACACTTGCTCGCGACATACAATTATCACCGAAGGCCTTTTGCAACATTCTGAACGTTTCGGCACCCGAAATTTGATTCCGCACACAAAATTTAATGGAACTTCTTTGTTGAATAATTTCACTCATTGTAAAAATCGCCGAATGCACTTGTTGCACTTCAGAAAGACAAGCATATACTAAACACTAATGATTATTTTGATGTGATATTTGGCATAGATGTCACTGACAGTCTTGCCAACGTAGAAAAAAAATATTTCGACGAATGGATTTCCGCGCGAAATTTAAATTAAAAAGTCTTACTATTTTTTCCCTTCAGTAGTACATACAAATAAAATATATACGTATAATATATACGCCATTCGTTTGCTTTGATTTTGGATGTTTTTTTTTGAAAGGTGATTACATAAAATCGTTAATGCTAAATGTGCTAAGCTGATTTGACTAAACGGGTGAAGCCGTTTAGGAACTCATAGCGAATGTTTCTCTATCAGAATTGACAATTAATCGTCGTATTGAGGCTATTGGTGTACAATGCACTTCGATTTTATTAGAAAAAATGCAGTCATGCTTGCATGTTTCATTTGCGCTTGACGAATTGACGGATGTAACTGATGTCAGTCAATTATTGATATTTGTATGCATTGATAAAGATGGCACTGCGTACGAATATTTGCTGCGATTGGTGTAGATGAGAGGAAATAAAATGGGCTAAGATATTTACGATGCCGTTGTCAGAGCGACAAATTATGTGAGAATGGCCACTTCTATATTCCATGTTACGTCGAAAAGTGCTTGCATTTCATAAGGAGCATGTACAAAGTAGCGAAGATTTACGACTCAGCACCAAAGTACTTTAAAAAAGACACTACAAATTAAAGGACAACTGATTTTTGACATGGTGGGTGCAGTTGATGGGTTCATCCAGATTTACTTTTTTAAAATCGCATTCAAATAGCTATAACTTGATTTTTTTACCGATCATTTTTATAGATCATATTTTTTAAAATGCCTTCAATCAAGCCAAACCAAAGAAACAAATTAAGTTGAATTTTTCCTCGGTTAAAAAATAAAATTATAGCGATTTGAACGCATCCCGGTCAAACAAAAAAATGCTACCATTTTCCTGAGACGCATTTTGTCCAAGGAAAATTTTACTTTTATGTTTAGTCTTAGAATTGACAAAGCAATACAGCTCTGAAGTTTGGCCAACTACCTGCGGTTCACCCTGTATAAATGTATTGAAATGTTAATAAGTTAACGATTATATATATTATTAAATAGTAGTAGGTAATTGGGTATATGTATATATACGCGGAAATTTTGGTGAATCCCATCTGTTTGGCGACCTAGACGAACACTGCTCTATCACGAAGTCATCGAAGCACGCAAACATATGCGGACAAGTATCGCTAAGCGCAGAGGAATAGCCGGCTACATGTCTCTCCAGACACAAATGATGCTTAGTGATCTGCTCGCCTAACTTATCATATTTTCGACTGCCTAAGCCGTCCGACACTTCATAAAATTTGGAACATAGGTCCGAAATTGAACCGGAGCATCACGAGAACTTCTCCGGATTAAAACTCGTACATTTATTTATTGTTGATATACAAATATAAATATATTGTACAATATTTTGCAATATAATTAAAATTATAATTATATAGCACCAACGCAAACATTTAGATAGAAAACCCAAAATGAGCATAAACATTATAAATGCAAATCATATATTCTAAACGCAACAACGAAGCATTTAAACTAAATGCTCCTATATTTGCATTCAAAATGTATATTATTATATCCGCATTTATGCACATCCGCGTTCACACACGCCGAAATTTCAACAAATATAATACATTTCACGCCGCACATGACGTCATAAAATAGTTATTCATAACCATAAATTTATATATATATATATATATATTATATTACATACTCACAAATTATGTTAATAACATGACTTTTATCCAGATAGATATTTTATGGCCATGCATGGACGTGCCGTAGCTTTTGAATTTGATACGAGACACTGTGGGTGTTTTATACGATTTTTTTTTTCAAACGCTGACAGATTCTCGACGATCCCAAATAGAATACTATTGTATATAAAAAGGCTCTAATAAAATAATATAAACACATTTCAATATTGATAGAGTAGCACGTATAACAAAGATGGCCCACTGAATGCATTTAATTTTAACATTAAACACATAAAAACACCAACGACCATGTTAAAAAAAAAACACAAATTTCCAGTAATGCATATAACTCTCGTCCAAATAGTTTTCATGTACAGCAACAAAACATTTGTAAACTGTAATAAATGTGAAGCGAATCCATAGCTAACACCCTTGGATGTCGTGAAAAAGTGCAACAAAACCCCCACTTCGCGCGTAATAAACTGAGTGCGCAAGCTCTATTTCATCACAAAAGCTTTTATATTGCAATATATTTCACCTAGCAAAAACCCGTCCACGCCATATGATAAAAGCGTAATTTATGTTTTTGCCCGTTTACATTTCGAAATAAATTTCGAATTTCCCACAATGAGCTTTATCAGTTTGTTCGTCTGTACTGTTATACGAACATAAAAAACTCATATATAAATATATTTTTACGAATATATGTATTTGTATATTGTATATAGATATACATATAGATAATGGAAAATGTCATGTGTTGCACATGTGCACGCGCATTCCTTGTGGTTACACTCACGAGCGCCTTCTCGAACTTTGCAGTGCTTCACTGTTAAACGATGTGTATGTATGTGCGCCCACTCTCACGCACAGCACACACCCAAACCCCCTCTACATACCGGTTGAGAGGTGAACAAAGATTCGTGCTGTTTGCTCGAAACAAAGTCGAAGCCGAACTGCAAACACTCACAACAAAAAAAACTTTCTCCATAAATAGACGTGCACACATACACACACAAATACATGCATTATGCTGGAGAAAAGCATGTATTCTCCAGCATAATGCCAAAAATGTATGTTAATGGCGTGATCCTTCAACGGAATAATCTGGCAACAACTACAACGTACAATGCACAGATTATGTCATATTGGTGGCGTATGAGCGAGTGCTCAGAAAAATATATGAAATATACAACAATGGAATTTTTCGCATTTTCTCAGGCGATGCTGGTTCAGAATTTGGATTGTGGTAGATTTTCTGCTGCAAGAAGTAACGAACATTTATAATGAAAGTATTGAAAAGGCAGACTGACCTCGTAAACAATGTGTGTACATTTGTACAGTATATAAACAATCGTTTTAATTAAAAATATATTTTTTTTTTTTTGATTTTGGGAATTAAACATAAAAAACGTTGTTAATAATATATAATTTATTTTGAATTCATTATAATCAAATACTTTACTCAATTTATGTTTTTCTGTGAAGCAACATTTTTGATGTAATACCTTTTTCGTAATGTGCCATGATAACCGACTAATTGATGCCTGAAATTGAAGCTCGTGATCTCGGCGCAATTGGTTTCGACAAGACGGCGCCACTTCCCACACATCGCATCAATCAATAGATTTATTGAGAGAACACTTCGGTAAGCACAGAATTTCACGTTTTGGGCCCTTTGATTGGTTACCAAGATCGTGTGATATCACACCGTTAGACTTTTTCCTGTGGGGATATATAAAGTCTAAAGTTTATGCGGACAAACCCGCTTCGATTCAGGCCTTGGAGGAAAACATCACGCGTGTCATTCGCCAGTTACCAGTCGAAATTCTCGAACGAGTCATCGAAAATTGGACTCAACGGATGGACCATCTGCGATGTAGCAACGGCTAACATTTGAAAGACATAATCTTCAAAAAATAAATGCCAAAGAGTGTTCTTTCAAATGATAATAAACATTTTCCATTAAATTTGAATTTTCTGTGTTTTTTTCTTTGAAAAAGTAGGGTACCTCGAAATGGATCACGCTTTATATATATATATAGTTATAACTTACACTTCTGAGTGATGTGCGACAAATGCAAAAAACCATCTCTCTGTGATTTTGATAAAAAAAATTTCAGAGCATTATCAGCTGGAATATTTTCACATATATATTTGGCTCCTGGAGGGAGACTTTGTTTCGGAGGTAAAAAAAGAAAAGTTTTTTTTATAGTCGAAGTTTCAGAGTATCCTGTCCAAACGATTTTTTGAATACTGCGCTTTCAATATTGCTCTGATAACAAAACAATGTTCTACTTTCTTGTTGATGATAAAATTGTAAAATTAATGATATCAAACATCATTAGGATATATAGATAAGGACAGCAGGACGGGAGGATAAGAAGAAAAGAACGTATTATTATTAAAAGTTTTAATAACGATAATTCCTAAAATCCTTTAAAGGTAGTATTGGAAAAATGTGTATAGAAAGTGGGGATGTGTACATTTTATTAATTAAATCCAATTTTTGTCATATTTTTTATTTTTATTCATTACGGGTTCACACGACTGGTCAGGTCATGCTAATGTGCTATTTTTGCTGTGCTACTCCTATTGGAGCTACTATGCTCTAACACTAACAACACATCCCCGATGGTTAGGAGTCTTAATTTGCCCTTACGTACAAATGCGCATATTTTTTAGATATATCTATGCACCGAGATCTATCTTGCTATTTATATTTGGAATCGTGAATCATCAACGTCATCATACACTTATTGTTCTATACATGGTGCGTGTGTATATGTTAATTGATGACATTTTTCAGAAAAAGGCTATTAATAGCAAGAGGAACCTACTGATTTAAAGTGCTACATTCGAAAAACACTTCGGGATCGAACCGGCGACCTATGTATATTCTTAGTTTATAAGTATTTATGTCTTCATTGTATTAATTCCAATTAGCTTCTCTATTACCTTCAACAGTGTATGGTAGTTTCTGCTTACCAATTTTTTGGTAAAGTTATCAGACAAAGCTCCATCACTTCTCTCAATAGTCATCTCGAGGTGAGTAGTAGTGTGGGTCGATCTTGTTTCAAAATTACAAGTCGATCGGAGCAAAATTGACGACGTTCGATTCACCGATTAAACTTGCTTATGAACATTTTATTTTTTATTGTTCAAAACATTAAAGCTTTTTTCCCGCAACTCACATTTTCAAAGTCGGTAACCCTTATAACTTCAAAACTACTGCAGCGTCCTTTTGAATTTTTGAAAATTATATCTGTACATAATTAACGAGGTAACGCTAGAGATTTTTTTAATTTCCTAATATTTTTTTTATTTTACCATAACAAATTGGCTGAGTTTTTTCGCAAAGTGGTTTTTCCTTTAAAGTGTTTCCAAAAATTGAAAAATTGAAATTTCTAAAAGCCTTCCCCGTGTTATCAGTTTAAAATATAATGAAAGAACTTTATTTTTTATTTCAAGTGATTTAGTACCGCAATTCTCATTATTTCCAAGTAAACTGTTTACACATTTGAAGAATAAGAAAACAATTAACTTTTAGCAGATATAAATTAGTAAACATTATTTTCAATGATGCCAGCCATAACATTTTAACATATTATCAGTATTTTATACTATTTTTTTACCAAAATTAAGTTAAAGATTGTTAAGTAAACTTTCGACCAATAAAAGTAGCTTCTTGACGTGAAATCGTTTACAACAAATTTACGTGCTATTTACGTAATTAAAACCGACCTGTCACCTCCAATAGACGTAATTTTACAAGCAAATTTAACCGATAATTGACGTAAATGTACCTTGAATAGTTATCTATAGTTGACGAAAAATGTTATAAAATATTTAGCTGTTTACTCTAACAGGCATTGATGAAATATATGGCCATTTCAAAATATTATCAATTAAACGTGGTTTCTTACCAGGGGCCCTATCTTATAATACACATTTACTAAACAATTTTCGATCAAATTTTACACAAGTTATAACACAAATTTAAAACATTTGGAAATATGGATATATCGAGTAGTTGGTTATAAATATTTTTGACATTCGATTGTTTCTATATTTAATTGTTTACATATTAAACATGGAATTATCAATGGATTCTCCTGCGCATGAAAATCGTTGAGTTCAAAACGAACAACTTTGGTTTCCTTTGTTTTAAATGTGTGTTACAAGATGGCAATTTTCTAAAACAACTTACGTTTGAAGTAAATGTGTGTTATAAGATAGGGCCCAGAGCTTTTTCCTGTTTCTATCAATTTGTTGTTCATATATTACAAATTGATAGAAACAAGAAAATAATAAAAAATATGATATATTTTTAATTTATTTATTAACATTTACCTTTCTCCACTTTCTATACATCTTTTACCCTTCCTCTCTAATTTTTTTTTAATAATTATAGTGATTAATGTTATGTAAAACTTATAATAAATATATGATTGACTCTATTTTTTCCTCATAAACTCTCTTCCTACTTTCCCTTTCTATATATCCTGAAGATGTTGTTTTTTTTATTTTATCGTCAACAATAAATTAGAACAATGTTATCAGAGCTACATTAAGGGAGCTGGAAACATACAGAGCGCGCAGTGTGTCACACTATCTTCTTTGGGATAAACATATGTAAGCCATGTGATATTATAATGTAGAATAAGTCCTAGCTTCCGAACAAGATTCTAACAAACTTAATCAGTCGACAAAATGTGGCTATTTAACGAATCAAAATTTGCCCTTTTTAAGTCAAACACTCATTCAGGTGGACAGACACACTCAAATCAAATTTAACTTCGATAGGAATGTGATACGCATCCACTCTACTCAACGGCAACAATTTACCTTGGTCCATTTCACTGAAGATAATACTATAATATTATAAGTATGTAGGAATAGGCCTTCGATACGTTAATATAAAAATACACAAGCAAAACACATTGTTTTATTGATGAATCGATGAATGTCAATCAATAAAATACTCATGAGACAGTTGTGGTTGAATCATCTAACAACTGTATCTTGTCCATTGCAGTAATGTTGCAAAATAAATATTTTACTTGCTGATTTCTATGTTTGTCGTGTCGCCAATTCAGCCAAGATTGTAGGAGATAGATTCACGACTAAGCGAGTTTTGTCTACATATACTCCAATACTCATATCACCCAGTGGGAACCAATACAGACACATTAATGGTGAATTGAGCTCGTGGAGATTTTTAGGCAGTGCCCCAATACGGCATGGCAATTGGAAAACCATTTGCGCGGATCCAAACCAAAAGGAATTCATGTGTTTAATATTTACTCTTGTAAAAATAGTGCCGCATCGACGTCATCGCAACCTGTCATACATATACAAGTCTTTGTGAAGTCCTTACTAGCCATGATTTCTGGTTTAACTAGACCACAACTTGTGTCAGAAGAATAGCGACGTATTCCGAAGACTGGGATTGATATAGTTTTCTTTGGCAGCGGCTTTGTTTTACATCCTTGTGAAAAGAACGTGGTGTGTTGATTCTGATTTGAAGAGCTACAGTTAGGCTCTCTAAACGCTAAACGACGCGCTCTTAAATCGCTACTGATTGTTAACACGTTCCAAAAACAAACACCACAAGCAACTGTCAAAATGACACCACATCAGTTGTCACTTTCACTCCATATTTCATATATGATTATATGATTATATGTGCTTTAAATAAGTATCTCAAAACATGAACTTTTATCATCCTAAAATCGGATAAACGCACCTCAACAATATATGATCACTTAATTACTTTTCTTATTTTGATCGGTAACACACAATTATAACAATGCGTGATTAAGTGGAATGATTGAATGAATGAGAGATACTCTCCTGTGGAGTACATACATATTTCTGATTTTCATTCCAACTACTACAATGGAAATATTTTTCTTAAATAGTGAACACATCATTAAAACTCACCCTAAATTCACCCAGATCATTTACGACGCATGTAAACGAAATATCTCTACCAGATGTCACTGTAAGATTACTCAGCGGTGCCAGGAATTCTGGAGCCAATTCCTGTTGTTGATTATTATTATGACCTACGGCAAATTAATTATTAATTAATTAATTCTACATGCATATTTTACAAAAAACTATGATTTAATTACCTTTGACAATTTGTACGGACAACAAACTCTGAAGTAATATTTTCAAGAAAAACATCTTGAAGAGCGTAATGCTCACCATTTTACTGGCTGGATTTCTTATGGAATATCTGCAAGAAAGGTTAACGTTAATTACATTTATATATTATGGTAGCTCTAATTATACAAGAAAGATAAAACCTAATATCATCAGAAATTAAATTCTAGATAAGTTAGTTCATTTTTTAAAATTTATATTATACAGTATACACTGTAATTGGATCAGTAGCATATTGCTATGCTCTGCACTGCAGAACGAAATACCTTCAATTAGCCATTTAACACACAAGGCACGTGCGAAATCCTAAAGTCCGTAAATACATCAGACACGTAAACAATTACATTTTATTTCTTCTTCTACAATAGTTTAGCATTGCGTGCGTCGTCGCCTTTTCTGTACAAGACCTTTGAATACTTCTTTAAAAAAGAAGTTAGCCATTTTAATGAAACGAAATTGAGCGGAAGGACGATGCTAAAGGCACGGAGACATTAATAAAATGTTGTTTGACTGTATTTGTAAGTATACGAATATGTATACAGGATGACGCATTTTATATGAAAAGTAGCGGCATGAAATCTCTGAAAACTGGGTCAATGAATAAAAACTATTTAAATACTTATAATAAAATGTTAAGATTAAAATCTAAAAATGACATGAAGTATAAGATAATTATTATTGAAATACACTTTCAACAATTTAGGAAGTTTGTATTTATAATTGAACTTAATATTTATTTATGATATCATCATAATAAGTATTCGATCACTTGATATTTTTTTAAAATTAGTTTTGTTTTTTTTTTCTAAATGTGCATTTAGCTGAGTGTTTCGGTTTCGTTATCTAGGACGAATTAACTTGAATCCAGAAGGCTCAACGTGATTCAAAACAATGTTATGATATTGTAGAGCAGTGAGTTTGTCCGATATTTGTATAACTCCAAACATATAACATAACATTTCCACCTCCATGTTTCACTCCAGGAACAAAACACAGATTTGAGGCTCTTTCGTGGATGAGTCGACGAACATTGGATGATTTGCACCGAAAAATAATAATTTGCGGTTACTTATCTGTTTGCAAGGTATCATCAAATAAAACACCGAGGTGTGAAAAAACAGTTATTTTGAAAGAATTGTCCATAAATATGAGTAATACTTACTAAACCAAAAATACAATATTATTGATTAAGATTTTAATTAAGCACCCTAATTAAAAGAATATAAATAAACAAATATATTTGAATACGGTATTTCTTGTTAAGATGTTTTTTATACCTAATCGATAATTTTGGCATACATAATGTATATAAATAATGTCATTAGAGTTTTTCAGTAAAATGTCCATATATTATATTTAGAATACGCCAATACAAACAATTTGCAGCAGGGAACTTGTATATAGAAAAAAAGAGAAAAATAAAGTATACTCATCCCAAAAAGCGATAAAAATGTCGAGAGAAAGACGTGAGTATAATTGATTCGATTTTAATAGAAAAGAATTGGGGAACAATAGAGGTATACAAATGTATACAATATAAAAGTATACACATAAAGTATATGCCGATCACATAAGCACCGTCATCCGTTTTTTTGTAAAGTAAGATATTCATTAATTTAATTTCCCTTTTTCAGTTAAAAGTGATCGTGCGCTTCCGTAAGAAATACATTTTTATAATGAAATTGTTAGCTTCCCTGCAATTCAACGACAGTCCCGATTGTGCGAGGGTGATTTGTTAAACAAAATCGAGATTACACGTTTTTTTTTCATAAAATATGCAATACTTTCATTAATTAATAATTGATATATTTTTTTTGAAATTAAAACTGGCCCGAGAAACGTTTGCTACTATTTTTATTTGTCTTTTTTGTTTATTCTTTAAGGAACAAGTGAAAGTTATAATTGATAATATACACAGAATTTTGACGAAATGAAAGGAGATAAGTTATATATTTAATGGCAAATATATATATACTGTAAAGTATATATATTCATGGAACGCAACCCTTTATAGTGTGCCTATTTCATTTAATTATTATTAGGTATTAATTAAATAAATAAATTCGTAAGGGTTGGGTATAATTTTAAATATCCACGATGGTTACACGCACCAACCCTTACTTAAGACAGTATAGAGTATATAATACAATTTCAATTTATTTTTCTATACATGTATTAATGAATAAAACATTGTAACATTCAGTTATAGTTGAGGTTGCCAACATGATAACGTATGATAATTGTCTAATATTGATGTATGTATAGTTTATATTGTGTACAGTACCACATACATAAATGTTTATTACCCAACTAACAATCCGACTTCTGTAAAGTTAAAATATAATACATATTCGTAAGCTGTTGCTTGGATAGATGTTATGTTTCGGTAATAAATTCTGAAGGGCTACTTATGGGTTAATCCACAAGCCATAAGAGGCTTATAAGGCCTAATTTCGATATAGCTTCCAGATAATGTTTGTTTTAGTTTGTTAAAGTTTTTAATACAAAACCGTGTCAAGAAGTTTCTATAAAGCCTGTAACCCGAAGTATTATCAAAGAAATGACTTTCGGCAGCTTCAAGTGAGGTTTGTATAGAGGCCAATATATATATTATAAATCAATCACATTGCAAATAAGATATACAATAAATATCAATAATAATTAACAATATACATGTTTTTAGTTTTTTTATTTAAAAAAGATTTTTGATTGCGAATGTACTATGTACATCGTTTTGATATGACAAGGTGAAGTTCGCCTCCCATTTATAAACAAGTACAGGTACATTGTGAGAACCCGATCGTGACATGATATAATTGTTGTTAAGTATAAGTTTGGGTTTTAATCTTTTCAGGATGATTAGCATATATTAGACTAGATCAATAAGCGATGAACGCGTAGAAAAAAGGTAAGAGGGAATCGAGTAAATTACTGTGAGTTAATGTTGGGTAAATACTGTTGCGTGAGGTATCCATGTTAGTTTTAAGTTTAGGGAAGGATCCCTGATAACAGCATAAAACAATTACGATTTTTTAAACAGTTCTAGGAAGGAATAATGAAAAAATGAATCGAACCCCATCTTTATACGACTTCTCGTTTTTGAGGAATGTGGCCACTCAGTTCAAAAAAAATATTTCCAGAAAAAATCATTTAATTAATTTTTTATTTTTTAGTTTTAGTAGACTCTTATTAGTGGTTTGATATCTTTTTCTATTGATAGCTTGCTTGTAGGCCACGCTTTCTTCTTGAGCTTACAAATCCTCGCACCACGATACGTTAGCCAGGCGCGTGGAAACAAACCGGTCCGGCAGCTTAACGGCGCCACGCATGTTTATAGTATATAAAAACGATAAATTCTTTTAGGAGATGACTTTTATTGATATTTAGAAGACATTTATGAAAAAGAAAAAAAATAACCAGGAATCCTAACTTAAGTCAAGTGTGGACGAGTAAAATATAAAGACGTGTAAGCAAAAAAATAAATATGGACTGCTACCGCACCTTAAAAAAAATAAAAAGATACGTGCGGCCACCACACATATGAGCCAGCACAAGGACCGATTGAGAGCCACGGTCATCGCATGCCAAAGATAGAACACCTTGTGCCCCCCGTCGTCATCCCATATAGTGTTTTATGTATGTAAATATTGCATTTTTGACCTGAAATTTCAAATTGGACAAACAAAAATCAAAATTGAAGATTTGGTTTGGATGTTGTCGATTCTTAATATAGCACCCTAGATATTCATCACGCCCGAAAGCCACATGCGGTCCCCCTTCAACAAGACATTTTTGGCCAAAGTCTAGTACGTAAGTAGTTTTAAGAATTTGTATAGTTTTAAGTTGTAGATTTAAGCCTCTTTTATTGTTGTAATAAACAAATAGATTGTGAATTTGATTTAAAGTTAGGCTCAATTAATCTGTTCCTAAACTCGCGGGTCGATTAGCTCTCTAGAGCATGGCCAGGCGACCGCTGTGCTCACCGGCAAGATTTTGGGACAGATTATGTAATGTTGTGAAGGGTGCATGTGTCCCAGGTTGATCACAGAAACAATTTTTTTTTAAGTTTGAAGTCTGGCGTTTTTAAGGCGTATTCAGAACGTTCTTATTACAATCTTCAGTAACTTTGTTCTCTTCATAATTAGCAATATGCTCAAGTAGAATGTCATCTATAATAGAGAGTACGTTATTAGTTTTGAGTTTTGACATTAGTTAACCGCCAGCAATCAACATACATACGTGCTATATTGCTTCGCCTGACTAACTGTTCAATTCTGGAGCAAGTCTTACCGAAACACTAACAAAGCTAAGCAGCTGGTCCAGCGAAGAAATAATAAATTCGGATTTAATTTCTTCATATGTAACTACTGTAATGCTTACTAGAAGCAAAAGAAATATCTTATGTTAGGCTTATTAGAGATTTTTATGGAATTCTCATGTAGGTCAAATATGAGCAAATTTAATGAAGCTATTTGCGCCAAATGTAGTCACGCAAAGTTTTTAAACTTATAAGCCGAAAAATGGTCAATAAGTGCGTGAGTCTACAAGACTTAATTCTTTGGAATCGATAAAAGGTCGGAATGCTCGAAAAGCACTGCTGCAAGCTCAAAACGATGCCTATGAAGAATACGAAAGATTATTTTATGGTGCATGCTTCTAACTCAAAAAGTAATGATCATTAATTAATAATATTAATAATTAATAACAAACATGCACAGATAACATTATTTTTAATATTATGTATGATATAATTTCAACAAATTAGGCAAATCGAAAGTATGATTCTTTATAAAATTAAGAATAATATGATACAACTTTTGGGATAATACTCGTATCATATTTGAAGGGTGGTTATTTGTTTTTTAAATAGTAAAGTAAAATAGTGAAGTAAAATAGTGAAAGGTGAGATGGTTGAAAAATAGAAACAAATCCCGTAGTAATTTTTCCCACCCAAAAAAAAAAAAAATTTAAATCAGCGAAAATGAACTTAAATGTGATTTCCATTTTAAGGCTAGTAACAAGATTTATAGCTGGAGTGGAAATTTCTTCGATAACACCTTTTAATAGACTTCAAATTGTTAGTTGTTAATACATTTTTCATATTTTAGTTAGTTGAATACTAATTACAAACAAATGTCAAACGGCAAAACGGCACGGCATATAAAAAGTTCTTTCAAAATGTATTTCTCTTAGTTTATTAGAGATTTTGTATTGCGGATTTTAAAATGCAACTTTGCTATGATTATAATTATATTATTATTTATAATATTTTTTATTTAAGGTATAAATTTAACATAATTTTATTAAGGAAGGTTCGCATGTAGAGGTTAAATTATCAACTTCAGTCTATATTATTTATTGATTCTAAAAGTGTAGACAAATATTTTGGTGCATAAGCGTGTCATAGTCAGTCATAAATAAATGGTTCATTTGAAAAAAAACTTTACTCCGCATGCATATGAGCTTAGGCTATGTATTTAAAAATTTAAAATGTAAACAAAGATCTTTTCTAAATAACGCCTATTGTACATTTTTGTGCAAACACGTAATTTTAAGTGTGCACAATCCGTGTCTGTCGGGTTTGCGCTCTATCCTATCGGTTTTAAGTGGTATTTTACAAATAAATACACTGCAACGTTTTGCATAAACACAAGTACGTGAACGCCGAAAATCCACATACACTATTTTGCATAATGTTGCCGCACGTTTCTATGATATACTTATGTATATATTTTTACTGACCAAAAAGTCGCCTAGGAACGTTATTATGAACCGGGCCACCCCGGATATGTGAGCGTTTCCGTGCATAATAAGCCGTGTGAGCAAAATGTTTATATCCCATCCAAAATGCATATAGTAAATAATTTTTGGTTTAAATTTTCGTTGTGTAAATATATGTGCATGTTCGTGTGAGTAAATAAATTTGAAATAGGAGTTATGGTCTTAAACGCATATTCGTATGTGGCTTCTAGAACTGTTCAAATTATATATGACTATAAATTACATGCGAGTACTCGTGCAGATGCGACGCGGAGCATTTAAATAATAGTTTATATGTTATAAAATAATACATACATAAATACATACATGTTAGATTTAGTTTTTGATTAAAATTTAGCGTAATAATATCATTAATTATGAGTATATGACATTTTTTCATTTTTAGCAAACAAACAAAAATGTTAATCAAAAGAATAAGTTTAAAAGCTTCCATTCCATATTTGTACTTTTTATTTTCTACCATTTCTGCACAAGCCGGTTCCTTATGACCACCCTACAATTATATTTCAATTTATTAGTAATTTTGCAATATCTTATTACAATTTGTTGCCACCTCTACAGAAGTCATAGACGTTCCTATGGGAAAGAAAGAGACAATTAATAATTTGATAAAATAATTTTATCGCTTTTTGGGTATCTTCTGCGTGCATTTGTGTAATTGTTCAAATAAAAAAAAGTTTTCGATGTACACATATAAAAAATGTATATTCAACATCTAGGTTAAATACAAATTGAAAAAAAGGTAATTTATTAAATTAATTATAGAATACATTTCCTCACAATATGTAAAATAGATACATTTAAAAAGAAAAATAATTATAAATTGGAACGATTTTAAATATTACTAATTTTTTTTTGAGTAGCAACAAAAAATAAAATTTTTGATGTTGTTTTTGGAAGGTTTTATACTGCACTTGGAATTTTTTTCAAATACATAAATTCAAAATTAATCTTTTTTTGAAGTGTATTTGTTGACAGAACAGAAGCACCATCAGCAGAAGCTCGAAACGCAAACAACACAAAATCATGACCTGCGGCTGTATTCTTCTAAGCTCAGTGAGACGGTTTGAAACATTTTATTAATTATCGAACACTGGCCGTATTTCCTATAAGGTATTAAAGGAACAAACGAGATGAAATCTAAAATTAAATAACAAAAAACTAACAATTATTTCGTGATGAAGGGATACACATGATTGATTTACTACTGATTATAGCCTTTAAATTGGGATTATTAATATAAATATACTCTCTTTAGATTTTTTCTAATTCGTCAATTTGTATAAATATATAGATATACATTCTTAAATAACCATTGAAGATTTCTTATCCTAATCATAAAAATCTAAATGAAATTGACCTTAAAATATCAATGCTTTATTTTATATCGAATTTCATTCTATAAATATTTTGAAACTAATTGGCCTAAATTCTACAAGTGTAAACATATTTATTAAATCATGCAAATCATGAATATGATTACATAAATAGGTTTAATAACATATAAATATATACATATAATAAATGTATATATCTGAATTTTCTATCGACCTGCAATATTAATAATAAATTAAAACGGGTGTATGTATTTATGATAATTTAATGGAGGGTGCAATTAATTACATTTGGAAATTTATTCACCTGTACCCGCACATTTTCAATTTGCAACACGTTATCTGATTTATAAATTAAATGTGTATGGTAGATTGTGATTAAAGTATATACATATGTGTGTTAATGTGAACAGGTAAACTGAAACTGTGAATTAGCAAAAATATCGGATGTACCATGGAAATTAATTAATTACTCGTATTTATGATTAAGAAGTGTGTATTGAGTATTATGTATTTACATTTGTAATTCATTGCAGTTGAATAATAAATACTATAAGTATATTATTTTGGAATATTCTCACAGAGGTATATCTATTTTTGTAACGCGTGCAAAAGAAATATTTGAAATAATAAAAAATTATTAAATTTAAAGTTGGTAAGTAAGTATGAAATATTGATGAATATGCAATTATAAAATAACTTCTTACATAAAATACTCCAGACTGGATAGCAGGACGGTTGGTTTTGTGTTCGTTAGTCGATGATGCACGAAGATTTGTTTAAACTATAAGGTTTAGCATCAATATTTGTCCCATATAAAAAAAATCGGAAATCGAACCGCGTTGTCTGAGTAGTAAAAGCGGACAGAAATCGCTATCTTGTTCTGGTAGCCATGTTTGAAATGGGGACTGTTATTACTTTCAGGGTGTGGTGACCAGAGCCAGAAGTGTAAAATTGTGTATTTTATAAGAAAATATCTATACATTCCTACTAGTGCTGTTGATACCCGGGCCGAAATACAGGTTCAGGGGCGAAATACGGGCTCAAGTCCGAGAAACGGGCTTCCGTTAATTTTTGGTCTTTTTCGTTTTCGATTTTCGTTT
>JANSTU010000176.1:0-19627 GCA_027564075.1 Bolitophila hybrida
ATATATCCGGACAATTGGCAGGACATCAACAATACGAAGAAGAGCGCAAATAAGTACATGCCATTTTGTTAAGTACACTTAAATACCTACTAATTTAGGTTTATGTCCGTGTTTTTATTTGTGAGTGTTTGTATCGGGGTGCATTTAGATTTTTTTTATTTTTAGATATTTAGTGGTGGAATTCCGATGTAAATGTATTTTGAGCGTTTTTACAGAAATTCTGATATCATGCAGGACGATATACGTATTCACCAGAGTGACAATATAGCAGCTCGGTTATTTTGATATAGACAATTTAAAAATCAACAGTAAATAAATAATTTTTGTGTAGATAAAATTTGAGGAAATAAAAAAAAAACAGAATTACAACTGCACTTGGAATGACTGAGCCGGTGGTTTCGGCGGCGAAATGAACGGATTCGTATTGTGCTGGAGTTCTGGTTTCGTAACACCGGCCGCCCATTCGGCATCAAATGGATCGCTGGTCATAGACTTTGTGCGTGAGTGTACTGCCATTGTTGGTGCTGGTCTTCGTGGTGCTGGTGAGGTGCTCTTTACAACCTGACCCAACCATTGTTCGGCGTTTGGCAGTTGTTGTGGACTTTCAAGTAGAGGCTCGGCAATAGCTGGCTTCTGTGGAGATTTTGGTGAGACCGGAACGACTGCACGGGGTCTTGGCGAAATCTGAGCACTTGGAATAGATGTTGGATACGAGGAGTTTGGTGATATATTGTTGATCACTGATGGGAACACAGAGACAACCGGACTGGAGGCACTCGATGAATACATAGAGGCGAGATGTGACGGTGACGGTAGCATTGGAATGTGGCCAGCCACAGTGGAGTTAGGACTTTGCACAGCAGATCCGGGAGAGCCAAGCATGGCAGCAGCGGTATTTTGATTTTTGCTCGTTATATCATTAAAATTGAGATCATCGGTATCGGTTCGTGTGAGCAGAGACAGTCCTTGGCTGAGCTCCTGGCACAGTTGGCTGACAGTATCGGTTTCTGGAATCGGTGACACGGTACGTGGATGATGACCGTTTGGCATCGGGTCCAGGAATGCTTTGTGTCGTTCGGCATTGGACGGAAGATCATTAATTCGAAGGGACATTTGTCGTTTGAAGGGAGACTGGGTGCTGAGCGCATTAAAGGCGCGGAAGCTACCCTGACGTTCAAGCATTGACGGAGTTGCGTGTGGTCGATCAATTGCGAATGGATTGTGTGGTTTGGGCTGCGGTGGAACCAAAGCTGAGGGTGGAGCAAATCCAGTGTCAACGCCACGTTCGTTACTGGCCAATCTCTCGGTAATGCTTTGCGTGCGGAATGATCCGCTGCGAGTGAACGTTGAGTTCTTCATGTCGAACGTCATCGTAACACCACATTCTTTATCGCGACGTTGCTTGCGCTCTAGACAAACGGCGAAAGCACAGCCAACAGCATGAGACAGACGTTCACCGGAGTCTTTGTTGGCCAGAAATCCGTGACACATCCAACGACGTGTTGTACCGTCACGACATATATAGCTGAAACCACGTTCGTGATTACGATCCGGAGCACAAAAGCTCACTTTCTCGATGGTCTGATCAACAATAAGTCCTTTCGTTTCATCGTCCACGACACGGAGACCATCTCCACTGACGTGTAGGAGTCCACGAACTGTTCTTCGGCGTGAGTTCTAAAAAAAAATATATATATATTATTAAACAATGTTTTCGATTTTTTTCGATTATTAAATATATGAATGCATACCCTCAATACTTTAAGTGCTTCCTCGCACACCTGCATGCCACGTGACTCAAACACCTCAACACAGCCCAAATATTTAACGGGAAATGAGCAAGTTGCATTTCGAACAGCCTGTTCATCGGCTTGCCATTGATGGGGCTTCGACGACTCTGGAACACGATCCTTTCGTCGCCGGAACGAATCACGAAAAGATCTCCGCAGACGATCCATTTTCTTGGGTGATGATCGCTTGCTGAATCGAAAGGAGGCCGCTTTCTATAAAATGAAAATATAAATAATTAATGAAAATGTAAATACTTTGTAATTTCTATGTAAAAAAAAAATTAAAATCATAACAAACCGTATTCTTGGCATCGCCAAAGGTTCCTCTGGTGAATCCCTTGTCAAGGGACTCGTGTGTGTGCGACGATGAGTTTCCCATTATGATATAATTATGTTATTATAATTTAAATAGAGCACCAGCTCTACGATGTACAGTTATATATTCAGCACGATGACCTCTCTAATAGTTTCCGATTAAATCATCAGAGAATAGCATTAAACAGCGTCAACAGACGCGTATAATTAAAATAGAAATGGTGTCAACGTTTCTCAGGTGCAGTTTCTAAAAATAGATAGTTTGATTAGCTCTCGATTGCATCGTCGCGTCATTCGACGAGTGCACTGGAAAATATAGGTGACGATGCTAATTGTTTTTTGTTTTTTTTCGTATGGATATTATTTTTTCTACGTGAGTTTCTCGAAGGACAGTTCTAAACTAAATGCGTAACTCAGAGCTATGCATATTTTCATTTATTTACATGCGTGCAAACATCTGGTTTCCCACTCACATGCGGAAATTGGCGGATGCACATTCCCAGAGAGTTTCTCGAAATTCCAGTGCTCAAATTGCTGTATCATTAATTGCCACGGTTTACCCTCAATATATGTATTTATATTGTATATGCATATATAATATCGGCCCGCTTGCATTGAGTCGTTCGCATAGAGACCCAAAATTGCACACACAATGGAATTATCCCCCTGGCCATATGAGAAACGCTCAAACGTTGAGGTGAGTGAGAATTATTGTACATACATATATATATATGTACTACAGGTGACCAGAACAATGAACATATGCGATCGTATAATATGGTACAACGAACGCATATGCAGCTCGGAAAACGCGAGAAATGAAGGGGCATATTTGCGAATGGTGTACCATTTTTTCATGAGAACCTTTTCTTAAGTCTTCAATATAATTCCCTGGGATGCGCGGCAACGCAACGCAGCGATTTTCGCAAGGGAAATTAGTGCAGCATTGTAACAAGAGGGATGCGATTACAGATGACTTGGCATATGTTATATATATATATATACACTTATAGTAAATTATACGATCGACCTCAATTCACAGCACGAACACTTTTGTGAATTAACATCCATTCAAAAGTGTATAATAAAATAGATGAACCAGTTACTATGGAAGGTTTTCATCGTGATCATTAATGTCTATATATACATACCTTCTTTAAAATATATATTTTATTTATATATACATTACAGACACGACATAAATGTAATAAATCGCTTGTAATGATGCAGTGCAAACATGCAGATCGTGCACTCTCGGATAATATATAAATTAACCGCATCTTGGATAAATTCTTGAGTAAGACAAATAATAGAAAAAAATGTATTTACGAGATTCTTTACCGGCGTGCAGGTATAGAAGTTTTCACGCGCGCATCATGTGCCTGGGAAAATTATTATGATGAAACTAATATAAGATGAACATAAATTTAAGAAAAATACTAGCATAAAGTTATGCATACTTAAGAGAAATGCCGAGGGTAGCATGTTGTGTACGTGTTCTATGGAGCAGACTTTAAATTAATAACCTCCGTAATGCGGTATATATAAATATATATATACATGTGCTAGTGTATTTCTTTATTAAATTCACTGTTTTTACCGCTTAACCGTTTAACGTTGTACATAGAGGAACTGGCGTTTCCGGTTTTTCTCAACAAAATGCTGTTTTTGATTTATTGTACACGTGTGCTAGTAAAAATATATATATATATATCCAATACAAAAGTGCGTATATAGTTTATTCCACGATTTTTGAAATAATAGAGAAAATGCGACGCAAAAATAAAACATATATCAAGTTGTACAAAATGGAAAAAACATTATTTTATTATCGTATTAATCAATCATATAAATGGTTTTCCCATGAGCGCAAAATATCAATAATGACATGTTGTTTCTAGAGAAGTCCCCTAAAATTATATACCGCCTCAATTAATGTGAGAGCAATAATATCACACACACACACAGACTACCTCGCCTACCTCGCCTAATATTAAGAAACGATTTACACCCTATATTTCTACCCCTATCGCGACATTTAAGCATATATCACACGAAAGTACCAGTACGTTTATATGTATAACATTCATACTAAATACAAATACATATAATAATTTATATAATATTAAAACAAGAGGGTTACCACAATGCTCTCGCATAAAACGGTTTTGATTAATCTGTCGGTTGTGTTTATATAATCCCACTTAATTTTAATCTAAATTATGAAGAATAAATCTCTCGCTCGTTCGGTTAGAATTATAAACATTCTGACTAATTGCATTACCGGAAGAAGACCAGATGAAAACAATCCCTTTATTATAATTCGTATTTTTCATTAGAATTTTCATCAACACCCACGCTATATTTATATAGTATATGTGAAATTCTTATTTCAAATATTTGTCTGCAAAAATAGAAAGCACGTGCCGTAATTCCCGCGCGTAAAACACAATTGAAATGATGATCTCACATATATATGCGTCTGGCGTGTGCATGGGTGTGTGTGCACACTTCGGGAGTCCCCCGGGCGACATGGGAAAGTATACGGCAGGAAGATAACAAGCTCTATATGCAGAGCATAATAATAATATGTAGATAGTGAACTAGTTTTCCGCATATTGAAAATACTGCATGCATTTTAAACGAATACGCTCGTTGCGCGGCTCGTTGCGACTTTGCTTTAACGGGGATTAGCTTACATATATGCGGATAGATTAAAGTCAATTTGTTAAAACAGAACAAATGAAAAATAACAACACAGTATTTTAAACGATTTCATAATAATCTTTTAATAAATTTTAATGCCGGTCCAAAAATATGCAATGAAAAAAAACGAATTTTGAGACATTAATAATCATATTTGTCTTGTAGACGAAGTGAGATGGAGAATAAAGTTACAGGACATTGTTTTTTATTGAATCTTTACCAACTATTTGCAGAAATACGTCTATTTCCGATATTTCATCAGAACAAAGAAAACTAGAATGATGCCATTATCATTTTTCCTAATCTCCAGATTTGGCTCAGTGTTTATTTTTTCTTTGACATTAAAAACGAATTGGGTTGAATCGGTTCATAGAGATGTTTTGAAAGGACTTTCTGGTGCAATACCTTACTCACGCAATATAAAAAAATCAGACTACACAAAAAAGTTCCTGAAATCTAAATCTACCTCAATCGACTTCGAAACAACTTGCTTAAGAAAATAATAACATTTACTTGATTCATTTTCACTAAAACCACGTTGACTTAAAAGTAGTAGTGTAGTGTGAGCAGTAGCCATGTGCGATTAAGGGGTTATACGCAGTTATGATTTTCCGAATATAAGTAGGGCCGGTTGGGCCGGAGTCGGGTGCTCTTAGCAGCCAGCAGCAGCAGCAGACAAAAATACCGAATTTGAGCAGGATTACCAGCCATTATCCACGGATGTTGTTGAAGCTGTGCCTCCAATTTTCGAAACCCTCGGCAGTGAGACATTATTGGAACGCTGTGTAGGCGGCTTTACGCAAAATAATAACGAGAGTTACAACCAAATCAAAAATTGTTCAAATGGCCGCAAATATCGCCGCCGATAAGAAGGTTCAATTTAACTTTTGTACCATATGAATGCAAAAGACAGTCCCATTTGGGCCCAATGCGCATGCATAAGTACAAAAGGAGGACAAAGAGCGCGTCACGCTATCCGAGCGCGCAGAGAACACGAAGCGACACTAGAGGGAAGGATGTCTCGAAGACAGCACCAAATTGAATTGCTGGAGGGTACTGAAGGAATGGAGGGTTTATTATATGGCCCTGGAATAGACGACACCATATCTAAAAACGGCTCGTTCGATCGGTCTAGAATTTTATCACAATCTTATTAGATACATTTTCTAGTAATTAATTGTTCCTTTTGACAATCCGATACTTATTTTCCATTCCAATTTAAGGCCAAATTTTACATAAAAAATCGAAACCATTTTTTGAATTCAGATAATCCAAGTTACGATGTACACCGTAAACCGTCCTTTTTTAGAGGAAGTTCCGGAAATCGCCTGCAGAGCGCTCTACAATTAACATTTTTATAAATAAGAAAAATTTCTTGATGAATGCTTTTATAACCACAAAAAAAATCAAATTAATAAATTCAAATGTCTCTTCAGAATAAATCCTTAAAACCCAGTCTGTTTTTGCCGCATTCGCAATTCGCATATGTGTAGGCTGCAGTTCCATACACACACAAATCCATATACGCACATTCGCCCATCGTCGCGTGGGCATAGTATTATAGTTTATTTGGATTTGGATTTGGACACATTAGGACCGTCGTCGGAATATGTAATATGTAAAAAAAATAAAATCAGGATGGCTAAAACACAACAAAATTCACCATATGTATTATACGCCGGGCCAGTTAATAATGTTTTAGCATTTGATTGTAAATTGATTTCTAGAATCCTTTTTATATTTTGTTTTCCCTGTTCGATATTTAACCAAACTCACATCGTCCGCAGTACAAACGATGCAACGCCCTCAATAGATTAAATATCAATTTCGGGGTTAGGTGGGTTTGAAAATTTCCAAAAATCGATTTTTATCGTTTTATTTTATTAACTAATACAAAACATGTCTAGAATATTCTTCCAAGATTGAAGTCGAACGCAGTAAAATTCTAAGACACCTCCGCTTATCAGGCCATGCGTTAAGCAGCGTGCTTCGGCTATGAATACTCATTCATCATTCAAACACGATTATAATCCATTACCAAATGACATTTCATCAAGCCTATTTATGAAGAACTCAGAAAAGAAGAGCTTTTGAAGCGGTACGTTGGTGGCTTCAGGCAAAATAACAATGAATGTTTGAACCAGTTAATTTGTTAGAATCACCCCAAAAATACTTCTTGTTGGTTCGAAAATCGAGATTGCTGCATTTGTCGCTGCTGGCACTCAACGAAGGGATCTCAGCTTTATTCCTTTTTATGCCCGGTATGGATTTAAAACTTGACCGAAACAGCCACGAGTATGCCCAAAGAGAAGATGAAAAAAACTGACGCTGTGACTCGAGAAGCAATAATTCGCCACAGGCAAGAGCTAAAATTATGCCCTGGATATTTCCGCTGTAGCATGTTCTTTACTGTATGGTGCCGAAATCGACGAGAGAAGTTTATGTAATTAAGTTTTAAAGAATATATTCTTTTGTGTTATTTCTTTTTAAAACTTCAATCGCGTTTTTCTCAAAAATATATTTTTGAAATCGGTTGTCAAAATGTCTCAAAAAGTTATGACTGATCATCTTGTTTAAATTTTGAACACTTCTTCAATATAACATTATCTAAATTCACCTAAACCCTAAAGTCGATTATTATTATTATTTCGATTATATTAGGAATAATGGCAGATAATAGATAGACGACGAAACTTGAATCATTTGCAATATAATTTCTTTCAATTACGTCTTAATTGTTTTATTTTAAAATTTAAATTTAAAGCATTTTCACAAAAATAAGTCGTGGGTACTGATTTTGTTATAGAAAGTCACAAGTCTCTGATTCTCGATTTCAATCGATGTTTTATAATAATCGATTTTAATCTCGCATTTTGATGGAAGTCACTTAAATCTTTTTAATTGAAACATACTAGTTCATTCAATAAGTCCGTAGGATGACGCATAGATAGCGTAACTATATTTTTTTTATATAATTTTTATTTAGTACTAACCTACGTATAAATTTGACAAACAATGGCTTGATAATCATTATCCGAACTTTGCTCCATCGAGACAAATAGTAGAAAAGTGAAAAAAAGAGAGAGAGATAATTGTATAACAGTTATATCACCCTCGAAGGCAACTTTGTTGAAAAATAAAATCGAGTTTTGTCAAAAGCCCAAATTGTCGAAGCCCAAATCACCGAGTTCGTTTTGTCCGATTCATCTTTTCAAAACTACGGACTATCACTGACTTGAGTAATCCAGGATCATCGAACAATTTAACCTCAATTTTCTCTGCCATAATCCATCTCGAGAAATGGGGTAAATATTGTATCAGAAATATAAACTCGGGTTAATTTGGATGTCATTCCAGAAACAGGAAGAGACAAATTTAAATCAAAGATTAAACCATCCTAAAAAGATGGCAAACAATGCTCGGTTAAAGATTTTTCGATGTTTGTCAGAAATGTGTAAGTCAATTTTCTGAGACTCAATTTGTACTTTTTATTCTGCAAATAAGTATAAAATATACTGCAAAATCACTGATTAAACAATTAAACATGCAAATTTTGTTGTTTTTTTGCAATCATGTATTTTTATAGTGCAGTATATATACTAAAAATGTGCAGTAAAATTCATCTGCTATTTTTCATAATTTTTGCATATAAAATACACGAATAACATTAAATGGAATATGTGTACTTTATATAGCATCATTCATCTTCGTCGGCATATTTTTGCTAGTCCACTGGCCTGAGTCAATCCAATATTTCAATGTAGTGAATATGGTATGAGTATATTATACAAAAAAAAATGTTTTATATGGTATGTATTTATGAATAAAAATTTGTATAAAATAAATACAATGTCCGCCCAGTTTTATTATGATAACCATCAACATGTGTGCCGTTTAATAAAGTACTCTATAGAGTACCTACATATATAATATATTTATATCATATTTTAATATATATATATATATTTCGAACGTACACACTAGTAATTTGTATATAATGTATATATGCTTGTGCATTGAGCTCGGTGAGATGAGGCGGATGTATGACTGTCGATTTGTATTTTTCATGCGCTCAATATATACTCGTATAAAAAAAAAACATTGAACAAGTATGCGAGATTTCATTTTACATATAAATGCAATTCAATCGCGTTTCAGGCAATATACACGAGTACACTGATTTAATTTTCTTTTATATTGTTTTAATTGAATACAGAAAATGTAAAATTAATATTCAATTATTTGTATTGCTAGTTTGGTACTTTGAACAATTGGTATTGACGATCTGCGATATTAATTTACCATCAGACAGAAAAACAATATTTCAAACAGATGTATTTGTTAAAATCTAGTACTGAACTATATTTATTATTTAAAATTAACTAATCTAATTTAATGCAATTGGATTCAAGTTAACCTAATAATATACAGACTCAAAAAGATATCTCCATTTTCGAAAAGCTCTCTGTTAAAAAAGTATGTTTGTATAAAAAAAATCCCTCGAGTCAGAAAAACCAATTTATTTGGCTCAAAGAAATGTGTAGAGTTGCTCGCCACAATCCCAAATTGCGTATAACACTCGTCGTTCAGGCACTGTACACTCTGAACTTATACTGATGTGCCTGTGCCACCGCACAAAGAACATATTTGTGCACAATGGCACGTGATACGCAAGTGAGGAGTGCACACGCTTGCATTTCCTTTGGGTCCCGTTATTTGCTGAAGCTTTTTTGCACAACATTTATATAAAGTGATTGCCGGCGTGTGCTTAGCATTCAACGGACATAGTCGTAAATTTGCCGCAGCTCAAAGTATACGCCATGCAAAAAGAAAACACTACGGTTTTAATATATATAAGTATTATTTTTTTTTTTGTTTTCTTGATTGTGGGTTGAGTTTAACTTTTTCTGTTCCGAGCAAAGAATCGACAGATGTGCGCCGTGTGTTTCTCTCAGCGTACACATTTAAACATAAATAAAGTGAATAAATGTACATAATTATATGTTTTTCTTCCTTTTTGTCCATGCGTTCGGACACATTTCTCGAGAAGCGCATATCGATGAAGTCTGTGCTGGGATGCTGTATACGCATCCATTGTCCTGTGAAGGGCACAATTCTTTCTCTGGTTCACATATACACGTAATGTATTTTTATTATGCAAGTACAATTTTTGTTCTTCATATTCTGCAAATACATATTTATGTACACATAAAACGCGATGTTGTGTTATTCCGGTTTTTCATGTGTGCTCATACACAATGCAGTTTTATGTTTTATGGCGTGAGAGGTTTATTATGCTTATGATGAGGCAATTCCACCGATAAACAATGGACGCTGTGCCGAGCTGTAGGCCGTCGACAGCAGATAACTTTGAAAAGAGCGTGTGTTTTTTTTGGATATTACTTTAAAAAGCATGGCAATAACTGTATACATTCATTTGTTTGCATAAGTAAATTTTAGTAGGCTTTTTATGTATAATTTAGCCAAAGATTATAATTATGTAGCTATGCCGACAGTAATTATTCAGATGTTTAATGCAAATGTGTTCTTGGTTTGGCGTTCATGTATGTATGTTTTCAATGTACATTTTATGGCCACATTAGAGCGGAGACTCGACTCAGTTTTAGGAAATAAATTGTGTTTATTTTGGAACGTTCAATGTAGATGACATAATAAATTGCTTTCATAAGAACTTTATGTTTAAAATGAAAAAACACAAGTTATATAAAATCGCCAAGAAGATACCTCATTAATTCCACTAAAGAAGCCAAAATCGCCAGGATAAATGAAAGATCTATTGAAAAAAAACATATGTGAAGTCGGAAAGAACTTTGTATCGCTGATTGAACGGACAAAATGTATTATAAGTAATAATAAATAAAATATAAGGCAGCAGGTCAGATACTCGAAAATGTTTTTACGAGTATGGCGTAAAATATATATGATAATTTGTGTTGGGTTTAAAAAAAATAATTACGCCAGTCCTAATTTGTGAAGTTTGCGTATCTGAACGTTCGAGCATATGAGCCGAACCCAAATATAAAATCAAATAAATGTTTTTTTTTAAAATAAGTTAAATAAGATCATTTTGAAATTTTGTACATATATTTTATATATTTTTTAATTAAAAAACATAATAAATTACTAACAATTTTACAATAACCAATAGGTCGTTATTTTTTTGTCAAAAATCATTATTTTGGCTTCAAAATGGTGCCAAAAATTAAAAAATTTAAAGAAACTCGACGAGACTACAGAGAGAGAGAAGTAATAAACGGAAGAAAACATTTTGATTTGTTGATTTCAGATGATCCAGTGATGCTGTAGGCTTTTCCAAACTGAATCCCTGTACGGTTAATTTTTTTCATTATTTTCATTGCTACAGGGTTTTCCAATAGGGACGCTCGAACTTTGACAGCTCATTGCGGCCATATTGTTTGAGTGACAGATGTCAAATGCAGTGTGTTATATTCATTCCGTCCTCCCAAACCACCATGGCAGGTTACAGTGTCGAGCAGCACGTGCAAATCATTAAACTGTTTTATGAAAATGGGTCTTCAGTTCGAGCAACGTTCCGCGCACTTCGCCAGTTTTACTTTACATCCATTAGAAAAAATTAAATTTTTGAAAAAACATATTTCAAAGTCCGTGATTTTTTGTGCTAAAAAAATTTCTTAAGTTTTTTTTTTATTTTTTTCAGGCGCTCCTGAGGGCAGAAATCACACCGCAATACAAAAAGAGGAGTTTACGAAAACCCTCCATAAAATATAAATAAAATAATAATTTATATTTTTAGCTTGTTACACGAGGAGCCTAAAAACTTTGTTTTTCAATTGTTTGAAACTCGAAGGTGCCATTAGGAGTACATTAGTAAAAAAATGTTAATGGTTGTCTGAATCGTAACCAAAAGTATTTAATTTTTATTAATGGTATTTATTATTGGTGTATACACAAAAGTAATAAAAAAGGCTTTTTATTTATTTATTTTATTTTATTCATATTTTGACCTACTAAATAAAAAAAACTAAAAAAAAAATGGGATTCAAAGCAAGCGCCGCCGATATTAACAACATATCTTAAATACGCTAGCGCTACAGAAACACTTAATAATACTTGCATAATCCGACACGAGTTAAATTTTATTTAAAAAAATTACAATGACCGCCTATAAATTAAAAAAACGTGCACCGAAAAAAAAATTGTACACCGAAAATTCTTTTGTTTTTATTTGTTTCGCACATTTGGTCATTTTTGAATTTATTGGAGCACATTTCATGAATTATTTAGGAGCAAATTTTTTTGCACGTTTTTTAATTTATTGCACACTTTTTTATTTTTTTAGAGCGCAGTCATTTTTATTGGTGGATGTTTATTTTTTTCGGTGGACGATTTATTTTGACCCCTATTTATACGACCGTGAATTTACGGTTGGCGAAAACCTATAGAGTTCAGAGCGTAATGTAAAGTGATAAAGTACGAATGAGTTGTTCTTTTTAAATAAACTATATTCAATAACATTCAAACAGACCAAATGGATTCCGTAATTTGGATCAAAGCAGCCTCGGAAGTACAACTAGTTAAGTTAGTATGATAGCTCAAATTATCGCTCGGCCAATTAGTAAAAAAATATAATATTACATATTAAAAACATAATTTCCATAAACAAAATATTCTATTTTATATACAAAATCTTAATTGCTCAATGCTTATAACAAGCTGCAAGCTAAAAAATCAAGAGAAAGCGGAAGGATTCCTTAAACATTTGTAGAATATCAACTTTCTATTTTTTTGTTATGTTCTTTGTTGAATATTTACAAGCGATACCAGAAAAATTGCCAAAGTGACTCATACAAATACTGATGCAATTCTCACTAATTGAGAGAATTAAAAAGATTTGCGAGTCAAAAACACGCGAACGAAATGAAAATTAATTAATTCACGTTTTTCTTTTTCTGATGGTCGATAATCTTGAACTGAAAGTATAATTGTATTCGAAAGAGCTAAAGAATCGAAAACAACAGCTAAAGAAATGGTTTCGAGAGGAAAAAGAAAATTAAAATTACATATTTTAACATTGTTTTAATAACATCCATGAACTGAATAAAAATGAAAATATACAATAAAGTTCAACCAACCAGATTTATAATTCCATGTCCGTTGAACCAACAAAACCAAATAAACAAGAGACACAAGAGACAAAATTTATATTCAGCATATATATTAAATAAATAATATCATAAATTCATTACAAAATTTCGATTCATAGAATTCACGCGCATACACGGAAACTCTGAGAGTTCATTATGCCAATAAAATACGTTCGTAATGTATACAACTGGCCAATGCTGATTTATATTCAGAATCATGTTCTCTCCACTCTACACTTCTATATATAATACGAGTATGTATACAATATATGCAAATATTCACGTCTATCCACTTTCAATAAAATACAAATACAACTTGACTGTATTGTCTGGTTTTATATATACAAATGCGTCGCAGCCAGTTTGTGCATGTTTATATGTGGGATATGTGTGAGTACTGAGTAGATGTGTGAGTCTCTTCTGATCTTTTGAATTGTATATATAAACGATATTCGTATACAACGACTGCACAGGTAAGAGAGCATGAGCACAGGTACGAAAACAGCGTTGTCGGCTTAAACAAGACGACAACCTATAGATTGTGTGTGTTTGCATTTGTATAAGTATATAGCATATGTCTACATATATAACATCGAAACCACATTTATATCGGTTTTTCTTTGCTGTTTTGTATTATTTTATTATTATATTATAAATGTGTGTGTGTGTGTGTGTGTGTATGGCAAGGCAATGTGCGCAGAAGCAAGCTCGCACCAAGAACGGAAACGCGTGCTAGCGTCTGGTCGTTTTAAGAAAAAGGCGATTTATTCAACAGCATACATACTCGGTAAAGGTCTGCATCTGCGCGTGCGCGTGGTTACGACTTCGAATGCTTCTTTTCGATTCATATGTTTTTTGTTGTTGCTGGGGTAGGCTTAAACATCTGCTTGAGTAAAAGAAGCCGATGCTATAAAACATAAGGCTTTTATTGAAAAACCAAACGCACAGCATATAAATCGAACTACAAAACAACAACTGAAATGAGTTTTTTTCTCAGTAAAATTTTCAAAGATAAATTTTTAGTTGTATAATTATGCACAATGCAACATATTATATTAGACCTTATTATACGCCATAAATGAGAAGATCGCATGAAATTTTCGTATCATCGAACACATTTTTTAAGCGTTCGAATATGTTTGAAATGAGTCATATATTAACTATGCGTTTGAGTCATACCTCTGTACGAGGTATACACTCGACAAGCTTGTGTTCAAACTAAAATCGCGGTTCTCAGGAATTCGTGTTGTTTGGAAATGAGTACTCTATAATATGTATGCTCGAATGCGCGATGTCTGATGGCAATAATAAATCCGTATTGCTCATTACAACTCACAGAGTAATCTATTATCAATTATATGAACAACAGATGCTAACTCACACATATACACAGTACATAGTATAAAATATGCAAATCATTGAAAACACTGAAATGAAATATTTATTGCATGTCGAGGAATTAATTGATCCTTTGTTCGTAATGTGAGCATGTATGCGTATAAGCATTGTAAAATGCATCGTATCAAACTGTTTTTAATTTTATTTATTATTCATTTGAATCGAGTTAATGCGAAACGGAACGTGAAAATGGCCAATGGTGGTGGGAATTATTTGTGGTTTTTTTTTTGAACTAAAATTGTTATCTTTAAGTAACCATTGTTGTTATGTTATAAAGGTTATATGCATGTAGAAATATTGACAACGGAAATGAGAAATTCATTCTCACAGAAATGTGTCCAAAAGAATATATGAATAAATAAATATAGTATGATTATTGAGTAAAATGTAGAATATTATTTATCCAAATGTGATTAAAAACTGATAAAATATTAGAGTGCATATACATAAAACCAAAATTTAGGCTACATATATGTCAATATATTCATTTCTCAGTATATCACGATATTATCTCCATTCATTTTACATATAACAATACAATACTCGCGCATTTGTGGTATTCGAAAAACGATTAAGTTGAGTTGGCTCCAGTTCTGCCAAAGTGATCGTGGCACGTAGTACGAACGTTTGAGCTCAGTTTTTACATATCCGTACATGAAAGTGGCTTCTTATTCACCCTGAAAATTCAAGAATTCACGAATACACGAATTTCAGGTTCTTTCTTATAATCGGGCCAATTTCAAGTTAAAACACAATTTTAAGCTAATACCTTTTTATAAAAGAATATATCAGCTTCCGACTCGCAAAAGAGTCAATACCATTTTGTATTAGCAGCGGGATGCAGTGATTAGTTTTATGCAAACAAATCCATAAAAAAAAACATTAAAATAAAAATAATGTTTCCGATTAAAGATTTTCAATGTCCACTATTTCCTTATAAATGCTTAATTGATCGGCATGCAAGCTGGCGTTCTTCAATATCCAAGAACTTTTGCATTTTGTGAGGGGAAATAACATTCCCAAGAACAGTCCTATTTGATTAGTTTAAGGTGGATACCGGCCTCTTGGCATTATCCACCCCCTACCATTATGGTGGGAATGAGATACGCTCATTTAACAGTCTATGCCAGGCTTTCAAGGCCTGACAATCAACTCTGCACGGTCTGGCAAAGAGGAAAATAACCACCGTTGTAGCCTCTGACCCCCGTAGTAACATAGTTTAACAACATCGCTACGGTCGGCATAGTGTACTACCACTAAGGTTCTTGGTTCTTGAAAACCATGGCACCCTGCACCAGCTCGGATCCAGGGAATCGCAGTCCCAAAGTCCTCAACCGAAATCTCTCCACTTGCCTTTCACCCGGTCTTGGACTCTCCTACGGTAATTCCCAAGAAAAATGGTAGTGTCTAGATATCGAACTCATGTTCTTGGTTTTCGCCATGCTGATTAACCGACGTTCAAAATTGTCCATGGATTTATTTTTTTTTAAATCAATAATCATACCGATGCCTTTCTGCTGCTTTGCTCTTGCTTACTGATCCTGATTTTTAAATTTAAACTCTGATCTGTTTTAAATTATTTTTTAAGAAAGAACCAATTTTGATTTGTTGTTTGTATCTGCAGAAGCACTGGCATAATCGGCAACACATTGTTTTATTAATTGTATCAAACTTTCTTTGGGAAACGAAATACATTTTATAATTCAAACCTAATCCAAAATCTGGTAGTATTCCTGTGGTAAAACCACGAGATACGGGAGTATTGCGAAAGGTTATTGGTTTAAAGCGATTGTCAACTTCCGTAAATTATCAAAAACCTGTAACGAGGAATCCAATCTGGACGTATTCTGGCAAACTTGTAGCGAACACACCCATAAGCTTGGATTTTGCTTTTACTAGGTTCATATTAACCAGTTTTTAAATGGAATTCTTCAATGAATTGTATGTGTTTATCAAATACAGGCAATGAAGAAACCATTTCTAACAGAAAAGCAAATGAAATGGAAATTGAAATGGGCCCAAGACCACTTGAACTAGATTCCTAGACAATGGCAGTCCATACTTTGTAGTGATGAATCGTAGTTTGAGGTGTGTTTTTCCGACATATCGGAAGGCGAAGAATTTTATAAAAATTGCCTTAAACGGACTGAAAAGTTTCCTTCGAGCGGAAAGTGGGTAGGCATGAGTGTAAATGGTGTGGGCAATTTGCACATCATTTTTGGTACAATTTTTAAAAATAAAAGAAATTCTCAAAGAAATACTTTTTATACTTTTTCGGCAGTCCGAAAGAAAATGTGTTTAAACGATTCAATTTCAGAAATTAAAGCTTAAAGAGGGAAAAAAACTCCGCTTCCTTAATTATGGAATTGAAAGACTTCTGCATAAATTTCATAATTATAAATGTCCACAGAAGAATGTTTTTTTTATAAAAATTGCTCGAATATTCTTTGTATTAAAGTCCAAAAATGCAGAAGGTTTAAAACAAACTGTTCTTAATTGTCTCATATTGATTCCAATGTATACGGACTATAAAACAATATGTCATAATATAAAAATTGTGTATTTCATTGATAAGAGGTCATTGAACTCATAACTCATTTAATGTAAAAAACGTGTTTTGCCTATATTCATATATTTTATTTACATTAGAAAAAGACCACAAAAGCACTTAGTTAAAAAATATCAAATTAGGTTAGTTGCTATATAAAACAAGAAACGGTAATGAAAGAAATGATAGTGATAATTGTCGTGACTAGAAACTATTATTCTATTTGTAAACGATCACATTATGGCATTATCGGTATTTTTGTCATTAACAAAATTTACATGTTTATCAGAGGTTTTAATGGACAAACATTTTTTAAATTTAATAAAATTTGCTGCTGAAACATATAAAAGATACACCTTTATTTGTATTTTAATTAATGCAAATGCTAATTCTAACAGGTTTTTTAATTAAAAACCCTTAGTACATTTTTGTATAAAATGAAAAGAACTAAAATTATATGTTAATATATAATACTTCCTTCCTCTTCCTTTTGTTTGCCTCTCAGTATATACACATACTCAGTTGAAGAAGTGATACTCTAGAGGTCTGGACTACCTGTAATTATTGCATTTAATGATTCTTTTACGACGATAACGCTAATTACTGGTGCTCGAGTTCTGTCGGCCAGTAAAAGTCGTGACTATACATTGAAACCGGCACCATAGCTTGTTGTATAGTAGCCCTTGAATTAAATGGCGTATTTCTGTAATTCCTCCACTTTTGGAATGTACAAATATTTATCCTTATTTGCTTCTGAAAACTAGAATTTCATTCGTATATAAACAGTATATATATACGAACCGTGTGGTTTATTTGCGAATTCAAGAGTTTGATATAAGCGCACAAGCGTTTGCGGTATCCTCTTGCCAGGTGTATATAAATCTATATAAAGGATAGTATATACTGTACAAGTATGTATATATATGTAATGGTACTGTGGGCGCTCAGGTATTCTCAACTGGTCTACGTCTGCGCGTATTGTGAATACGAGTTTGTTGAGATAAAAACTTGCGTTCTCAGCGCAAGCTGTTAGCCTTGGCCGTCGAGTTTGCCATTTTTGTATAGCTGTTTTTGCGTGTGTTTGGAGATTTATACACATATAGTTAGTATAGCAATTCTGCTGGGAGTACATTGATGTTGTTATCAACACACACACTGATACTTTATATAGAATTTTGTAGATTTGGAGTGCAGTCGCTAGGGATCGACATTTATGTGGTTTTGCAAACAAAATCTTTCTATTTTTTATAGTTATAGGAACATATAAAAGAATAGCAAATTTCAAGCTATTTATTGAACATTAATTTGTTAAATTTGTCAATTGTCTTATTTATCAATCGGACATTAAATCTAAAAATACACAAAGGTGATACATCCAAAGTACAATAAACTATGATGATGTAATCACACTACGACTGCAATTATGTATCATAAATAAACTGAATAAAAGCATGTTAAATTATAAAGAAAAACGTGCACTTATTGATGATGATCGTTTTTCAGTCGGCCGCCTGACGCCAATAATAACATTCGTCTGTTAATAAGAAAAACCTCTTTAACAACAATTTTCTACAAACCAGTAACGAAAGAATCCCGACTAAATGTAACTTTTTGCTCTGTATTCGTATAATGATCTTTTGTATAACGAACAATAATGCTATTCTAATGTTTTAATCATGACGTTATGTTATGGCTATGTATTTGTGTGATCAAGGGCAAACAACGATGTGGCGCGCATCTATGTTGTATGTGTCCACGGTCGGCGCGTCGCTGGCTTTAACAGCATAAATAAACATAAAGTATATAATAATTTCCATCATTATAGAAACGCTCACACACGAATACGATATTATAAATTTATAAAAACGATGTTGTGAGTTTGTGTGTGTGCTGTTTGTGTTACATGAAAGTATGTGGCTCGATTGCTGCTTTCGTCAGCTCTTCTTCAGATCGTTCACCTCGCAAGCAACGAGTTGCCGTTATATATGGTATGTAAGTGCGAACGATGATAATATATTTATAAATATATGTGTACACGCACGTGGGACATTGACACCTTCATTACGAGGCATTCTTAGCTCACAGGCAATCGAATCAATATATGAGTTTTTAAAGTAGAACAGGTACACATACAAGTCATTAGTCATGGATACCATCAACTTTGAATAGGATTTTTTAATGGAATCAAGATAATATTAACAAAGTTATAACTAAACTTTGTATTCAAATTCAATTGACGTTGTTGCTCAAAACGTTTATCGCTTGTCTATACATAATTAATAATTTTATCATTTAACATCAGTGAGTGCTTTTCTTATTGTTTTGGTTTTATTACATGCTCATGAATATTTTAGATAAAACACATAAAGTTCTATGTAAACGTCTTAGTTTCTTTAAATCACAGTTTTCTTATAAGTCTTTTTGTATTATTAAATAATTAAATTAAATTGCAATTCTAAAATTTTGGCCAAACGTTCTCTTTAAACTACTCCGAAATGAGCAGGAATGGGCTTTGACCAACTACTTTAAGAAATTTTGGGTTAGAGTGGGAATGGGCGTTATAGTAAACTGGAGACAACACCAGTCAATGTTCGTCTACACAATTCAGTATTGGAGACTAACTCCGGCCATCTTATGCAGTGGTTGACAAAAGTTTGTAGTTTCCCGGTCAGAGCAGAGGTCACTTTCCACGTCTCGCAACCGTAGAAAAGGACCGATTTGAC
>JANSTU010000187.1:0-19614 GCA_027564075.1 Bolitophila hybrida
ATAGGTTATTGATTTGGAATAACGGAACATTAATGCCATCAATTAACATATACACACGCACCCTGTATAGAACAATAGGCGATGATGATGGCGTTGATGATTCACGATTCCGAAAATAAATAGCAAGATAGATCTCGGTGCATAGAGATATCTCAAAAATATGCGCAAACTTCGAAGTGGAATGGTGATAATTGCACTTGTAGCCAAATTCAATTTTCACATTGACGTTACTTCCTTTATCATGGAGAACTAAATAAGAAGTTATTTTCATAGTTCCTTCGACACAGGTATGTAGATTGAATAAATCAGTTTGTGGTGTCTGGCGAGCAGACAATGATATAAAGCTAGATGTCTTCGTTTGGGCCTGACTCAGAATTGTAAGTATTTGGAATGGGAATGCGGTTAGAAGGGTTCCTTCTGTTTGAGATGGAATCTGTTGTGACGAATAGTTCAATGGGGTCATTCGCAACAAACGTCAAACTACGTAAGAGATTCTCTTACGTAAGGACTGCTATGATTAGTGTACATTTTAAGAGACGTCGTCTCTCTCGTCTAAATGAGGATACCACTCCAGAAAACATCATAAAGTCCATCTGATCGTTGAAAAACCGCAGTGAAAATGAGCGGGCTAGCAGGCATAATGAAGTTGTCGAACGGCAGAATTTTAAATATGTTGAATGAGCATTTGTGTGCGCGATGGTTGCCACGTTTGCTGATAATTGATTAAAAGCAACGTCGTGTCGGTGATTCGGAGAAAAATTTGGAGCTGTTTCGGAGTAATCTGAAAGAATTTTTGAGTCGATTCGTAACAATGGATGAAATATGGATCCACCACTACACACAGAAGTCCAATAAACAGTAAGCAACATGGTTAGAACCGGGTGTGAGTCGTGAGTGAGTATATTTTGGGATGCACATGGCAAAATCCTTATCGACTATCTTGAGAATGCAGAACCATCACGGGCGAATATTACGTAGCGTAATTGGCCCGTGTTAACAATGAAATGAAGACAAAACAACGGTGCCTCACTTATCGCTCAAAGCAATGGAAAAATTGAACGAATTGCGATACGAATTGCTGACCACCCACGGTATTCTCCCGTCTTGGCCCCTAGCGAGATTTTACTGAAATGAGGAGGTCAAGTTCGAAACTGTTGCCTATTTTAAGAGCTTTCACGTCGACTACTTACTACTAAATATCGAAATGTTGGATGAAGTGTATCTCCCTCGATTTGTATCAAAACGTTTGTGTTTTTATCATTTTTTCCAAGTCTTTTTGAACAATGTAGTATTATCGAGAGGATTCGGATTTTTCGCGCATTGTGACGTCTGTCGAAATATTTCTTTCTTCAAAATTCTATCTTTTTGGAAATATTCATCTTGTGAAAATAAATTAGGCTGCAAAGATTTCGAAATGATGGGTATAGTAGTGCAAAGTCTTCGCCCAAATATAAGCTCTGCCGGAGTAAATTCGTTGATTGGTTCCTTTATTTCGGTAATTGCTTTTATTTTTTCTGGATCTATTATTATGCCTCAAAGAGCCTCAAAATTTTGATAAAAGCACAACAGAAAAATTACAATTACTGTGAGGAGAACTCTTTGTTTTGGACGGAAAAAAATCGATGGATAGATAAGAAATATTGTATATCAAAAAAGGGCTTATAGAGGCCTATTTCGGAACTTATCAAAAGAATGAATTGTTACGAAGACACCAATCGAGCAAAATAAATCTGGCGAAGCTTTTTTATTTAAAATAATATAAAAGAACTTTAAAGTCCCTTTAAAGCTAGTTAGGGGTTTTAGCCCCAAAAACGTAGTATTACAAATTGGCTTGTTCGACACGTCATTTTAGTCTATTTTGTGCTATGAATCAACTAACACCGACACAACGAGCAGAAATTGCATTTATTGAAAGTCGCGGTTAATAAGCAAAACTGCCGCTTGTGAGATATTCAAAAAAGGACCGTTTGGTGCTGCGTATTGGCCAAAAAGATCATCGGGCCGTATTTTTTCGAGAACGAAGCTGGCAACGCCGTTACGATCAATGGCGAGCTATGCTGCGTAACTGTGTGTTTTCGGAAATGACTGAAAATGACATGGCTCATTTCTGGTTCAAACAGGACGGAGACACAGCACAACTAGCCGCGATTCTATGACACTACTCCGCACGATGTTCGACCGACGCGTCATATCAAAAAACGGCGATTTCGACCGATCTGACGCCGCCGGACTTTTTTTTGTGGGTGTTTTTGAAGAGCAAATCCTAAAAAACAAAAAAAATACCCGTTACGTCCTCGTCGTTGTTCTGGTTAGCACTAAACACACGATTATTTGGAATTTTAAAATATTCGGGATTTTGGAATTCTGGATTTTGTATCCCAATTTATTTTATATAAAATTCCATAATTTGTTTTAACAAATTACCAAAAATCAAATATGTGTATATTGAAATTGAAAATACATAATGAAATTAGAAAGTCCACGACGCAAAATTCAGTTGTCTAAAATTTCACATTTCGAAACAGTTTATTTACGCACAATTAATGACGTGACAACCTATGCACAAATCTTCTTTATATCATATATTACTTACCTATACAGCTGAAAATCTAATAAAAAGGTGAAATGACGATTATTATTAAAATGAATCGCACTGCATCGAAGATCTTAGGTATTTGCTAAATGATTGGTCATCCACCATCATCACGACAACAATTTAAATAAATACTGCGGTTTTCGATTTTTGGAGCGCATGACTCATTCGATAATAATATACGAGTACAATGAATACTTTTAAATGTATTCATAATGAGCAAATTTTATTGATCAACAGAGTTAGATAGACTTTATTAACAACATTTTATTGTGTTGGCGCAATCTGCACAAACAAAGATTAACCGGAAATTAGATTCATATTTAAACCGACGCTATGAAGCTATCATTGTTGTCGGTCTTGAACTTTCTTCAAGTTAAAAGATTTGAGAATTTGTTCAATTCCAAATTGTGATGTTCCTGAAAAAAAGCCAAAAATAATATTGAAATGTTGGCATTTCCATTTTATTGTGTCATATATTACATGATATCGCGTGCTGTCTTTCCATTTCAACGGTTATATGTGTGTCTACAAGAAGTATGCACAGCTGTTGTCATTTGTTGGGCATATTTTAACGCGTACGTTAAGTTTACAGCTTATTTCGGTGTACGATATAATTTATTCTATGTTTGCGACTAAATGTTCTGTTGAATCGATGCCTATACCACGCACATAGTGTATAAGTCCTCGTGTTAGTCTTTTTTTACATCATATGCAAACACACACACACACACGATAAATATGCGGCAAATTAGGTATTAGTTACTATAAGTCATTACAGGTGTTATTTTTTTTTGTTTGTAGAGTTCCACCAAACCACATTAATAACTTGTCAATGTTCAGTGGTGAGTCAACCAGCACTGGCGGCACAACACAGCACAAGCCGGCAGGATCCGGAGTGACGCTGAACAACGCAGCCAACGCACGAAACATCGAGGGAGACTACGCCGGCAATGGTGGCAAAAGTATGTGAATTTGCGAATATTAAATTATTGTATTATATTTATTTAAATGTATGCGTTGGGAACTATTTACACTCAAATTGTTATGCCATTTTTGCAATGCATGTATATCAAATGAAAGAGAAACAGAGACGAAGAGATAGCGATTTACGTATTCAGATTTCCGCAAAGCGAGGGGAACAATTTTTCTAGGTACATGTGCGTGTGGAACGGCTATTAATATTGCCCGCGCACAGAATGCAGTTCGGTCGGTATTTAAATAGCTTATGTTTGTGTGTGTGTGAGTGTGTGAATGTGTTCAGCACACAATCTAGCAGCGCAGTTAGGCTGCGATTTTCTTTAGCGGGACTGGTGATTTGAATCGAAATGACCCCAACAACGCACGACGCATTGGCTAACAAGCCTGTTTAATGTGTAAAATAGTTGTTATTAATTGAATGTTGGCGCTTGTCGGTCTTTTTGAATATTCACAGTTTTCTCTGTCGGACATTCACTTGAAATTTCTCACACTCATGCATTTTTTGTGTGTAATTATTTTCGAGAATTTCCTCAAAATGTAAATATATATACAAATAAAGATGCGCGATTGCTCGCGGTCGCTATACTTTCACTATCACTCTATAATCCAGTACCGTTAGTTCCATCACGAGACTCTGAAATAAGACGGCATATAGTAGATATATAAAAGATAGCCCGCATTTATAATTATCGTAAATGAAATTGCCGTTAATTCTTGACTCGCGCAAGCACTGAACTATAACAAAACGAACGAAAAAAAAAACAAACATACACACACACAAACGCACCCAAAATATATAAGATTACATGCTTGCGATAAGCGTGCGTTCAGTTCTTTTTATTTGTTTGAACATTTTTATTATGTTTTATTGCGTGATCTTATCTTGTTTGTATATAATGTGTATACATTATAGAGTAATGGCATACAATTTGCATTTGTCGCATATGTGCGATAAGAATGAACGAACGTGCTCGGTCTGGTTTGACCTATATATTTGTATGGGCATAGACATGGAAATTACCAAAAGATGTGGTCAATTACGTATTTCAAAACGCAGGTAGTTTACTGATAAATTTTTGTACTATATATATTTGTTGACAGTGGGAATAAATCCTAGATAATGAAAATTGTCGTTTGACGCGACAGTCCAAAATTAATTAATCATATATGTAGAAATCTAAAAAAATACATATGTGTTATTTATGCTGTCATTATCAGACGTAAATTTCCCCCAGACGTCTTTCCGACATAAACAATTGAGAATTAGGAATTACTAACGATGAAAAAAGTACAGACATTTATCTAAATTAAACAAAAACTGGTTGTCATGCAAAATATGTTTTTTATGAATTGATTTTGAATATCCTCAATAAACACGTTTTTTGGGGTGTGTTGAATTTTTGACAAGAGGTGTGCACCACCGATTTGTATGGAAAATATTTCATGGTCTTAAATATGCATTTTCGTCACCAAATTATTTCGTGACATGAACGCACTGCTGAGGAGTGCAATTTTGTCACCAAGTCCTTTCACAACAACTATAACATGAAATACTCGAATTGTGTTTTCTCTACTCTACTCGATTAAGCATGGACTCAATCAAATGTTAGAAGATTTTGTCCATTACTTCAGGGTTATACCATATGTCTAGTGTACTGCAATCAACCTTTCTCAATTTCGCCTTCATTATCGCCCACAAATTTACAATTGGGTTAATATCCGGCGAATTTCCAGGACAATCTTACGTTTTAATGGAATTGTCAACGAAATATTCTTTTACAATTTTGTATGTGTGACATGAAGCCAAATCTTGTTGAAAGTTTGGGGCAGAAGTGTTTTTCCATCAATGTTAGCATTGGGACAGCATTATTAATCAACACATCAGAAAATTGCGCCGAATTCATCTTCCCAACAACTTGGCATATTGGGCCAACACCATACCAATTAAAGCAGCCCCAAAACATTTTTTTAATGGGTGTTGAGCAATGTGTTTTGTTTGTATTGGCTATGCTATGACGCACATATTGTGCCAATCTTTTGACCTTCAGTTTTGTCGTTAATAACTGTTTTTTGTACGACCAACGTGCAGTTTTTCCAACTTACAAAAGTCTCTTTCGCACGGTTGACGGATCAATGTCAATTCCAGCATTCTGTAAATAAATCTTTAGTTCGGAACTGGTCTTTGTTGAATTAATTATGCTATTTCTAGACAACATATTGTCATCACATTTGCCTTTCCGTTTGGACGATATGAACCATTTACTTGAAGAAAGCCGTACAAATTTATTTACGGACCCCAAACTAAGCAATTTATCTCAGTCATAGTACAAAATTATGCAATATGTCAAAGGTATTGCATGGCCAATATTGTTTTATTTGGTTTGTTTAAAATAGACTTTTAGAGTATTTGAAGAGGTTTTTTTTTTAAATAATACGTTGTTCACATTAATTCGCACATTACTGTATATAAGATCCTGAAATCCCTATTCGGGACATTGGGCATCATTTGGTGATTCGTTAATATTATGTTCGAACAGGTTATTAGCCTATTGCTGACTAGTTTGGAGGTAGGGCTTAAAAACAAAGAATTTCTGTTAGTAGAAGCGTATAGCTCGTGCTTGAACGGTGGAAAAAAAATGAAAATATGATTTTTTTGGCGGCGTTGCATACAAAATCAATTTTTTTGGTAAAATTTGCACCACTAATTGTCTTATAATATTAGTTGTGAAAAGATAATTCTTCGTTCAAGCACTAGATAATGTTATTTTGATGATGTGAGCAAAATTTTAATAAGATCGATTGAAGTTTTATATTGAAATAACACAAAGGAGTTTTTGTCAACTTACATAGAATAGTCGAATCCGGTACCATACAGTATAGAACCTGCTGTAGTGGTAAAATCCATTCGCCTGTTGCGTATTCTTGCTTCTCGAGTCCCAGCGTCAGATTTAATTTCAGCTCTGAGTATGCGATTTTCATCATCTTTTCGGGCATACAGGTGGCTATTTCGGTCAAGTTTTAAAACCATACCGTGCATAAAAAGTGATACACCTGATTAAATGGACTTGATAGCTGATGAGACGTCATTTGGTAATGGATCATAATCGTGTTTGAATAGCCGAAGCACGCTTACAAGCCCATGACCTAATAAGCGGAGCTTACGAAGGCTCTGATTCTTGGAATTTTACTCCGATCGATTTAAATATATTAAATCATAAGTCCACACTAACTGGGACCATCCACGCTGACGTTGACCTCTTCACGAGGCTCTTTCGCCACCGTGCTAAAATGTACCTCCGAACTGTACACGTATTTGTCGACATAGATTTCAGATAGATAGGTGACTTTTCAAACTATTTTGAAAGTTCACCAACACATATTTACACCTACTCCCTGAAATAACTACCAAAAATAAGATGGGTATTTCGCTCAGATTTCGACATTTAGCATTAGTTTTGAGGCACAAAATATAAACAAGCTGCCTGAGTTTCCTTACCGAAATAAGAAACACTCAGACGCGGCAACCAATAATCAGCGCAAACTGGAACTGGGCACGCCACCGTCGACTCTATTAAATAGTTCATCCGCCAACTGATAATAAACAAAATTCGGTTTGCGTCGACAACAATTAAAACAATCCATTCACACCGTTGTTGTAGCAAAAGCATTTTTGGAGGCTCTCGTTTTGGAAAATTATAAGAATGTGGCTGTCACATATATAAATGGGATAAATGACTTTTGTATACTTTCCTCCTTTTACTTTGGTTTGAATATCTCGAATTTCTCCACTCAACTGGTGTTCCGAACGACAAATTATTCTTATTGCCATAGCTAAATTCAATAAATCGTGTATAGCACGTAATGCAAAATGAAGTCGGTGTCTGAACGTAGAGTATTTCCTTCATTTTTGAATAACTTCTTCTTTGTCGGATTTGGGCAAATTTATACTTAACGTATATAGAAAAGTTTTATTGTATTTAAACAAAGCAAACTTTAACTCTTAAAAAATGCAAAAGAAACATGGAATTTGATTGCCCTGTTAGAATTATAATTAGAAATCATATCAGCAGGGACAAATGTTAGAACAAAATACAATTTATGCAAATCATATAAATTGAAGGAGTTATAAGCACTTCATGGGATTGTGAATAAAGTGCAAAAAAACGGTTATTTCGAAAAAAGTGGAACAAAAATGTGGTCTATGAGAGGAGATTTATGTGGAGATTTATACGCAAATTTTAATGTTATAACAGTGTTACCCAGCTATTGACTCTTAATATGCAATACAAACATGAAAGTAAACATCAATTGGGATGTACTACCTCAGGTAGTGACCACTAGGGTGGACCGTGCGTATATCGGCTATTATAGATTCGTGTTGAAATGGCCAATAATAATTGATTATTTTTAATTTTTTTAGTTATTTTGTTGTTGAAAAAAGTTTCATGTTCGCTATTTTGGGTCCCAATAACAATAACCTTCGGCAATACAATTCAATGTATGGAAAGATGTATTCCGTTTGGTAATTCTGCTGTAGTCATCTGGTTTGATGATCCACATTTGTCAAAAAAAAAACATATTTTATTTTTAATAAAACAAATGGAGATCTTAATTAACAAGGTTCTTATCTTAAGACCACAATAACTCATACAAAATAAACGGAACTGACCCATGTGACTCGCTTTTTTGGTATTTTATTTAAATTGGCATTTGTTTTTTAAAATTCATAAAACATTTTATTATGTTTTAGAATACAAAAAAAAAACTGTGTTTTTATAAAATATGTATCAGAAATAGTTATGGCTGCTGGGATCTTCTTATCAATCTCTCTTTTAAGGCTGGCTGTTTTGTCATTACGACTTTTAACACTCTTTAACAGTCTTAATGTTTCAGCGTAAGATTTTCCACTTATTTTAACTAGGAGAGTTTCTAGTTTTGACTCGCCAGTGTTAGCCTTTTCTTTATTTCTGAGCTCTCTATTGTTCATCTTTCTTTAGATGATTTTTAATTCTTGCTATTTCCATGTACAGTGTGACTTTTACTTTTGTTTCTGAAAAGATAAACCTTCACATTAGCTTTATGGTGTCGTCAGTTTCACCAAAAATATCTGGGATAGACACTTTGACCATGTTTCGCATAATGATTTCGTTCATAACCATTTCAAAATTGCGGAATATGCTGTCTTCATCCGATTCTTTTTGGTTTTCATTATCTTCTTTAATTATGGGGTAGTATACTTCCCGTGCTGTTTGCTCATAGTATTCATTACTGTTGGGGAAACCTACTGAAAGGCATATGTTGGCAACTTCTCTTATTGTTTATGCTGTTTTAGAAGGCCTTTAATTGCTTCTCTGATACTCCTTTATTCTGAATTGATGCTTGTGTTACAAGTTAATATAACTATAGTGTCCTCTGGTGCATCATTTATATGTCTGACTTTAGATTTAACATCCGGAAAGAGTTTTCTTTTCCATACGGTGTTTTCTACTATCATGAATGCAGTGTTTCATCACCTTTTGCTATTCATTTTATTGCATTTGATTCCTATACATTATGACATTCCTCGACCTGGAATTCACTACTTTTATTTTCTGTGTCTATTTGCATCCTTCTTCTTTCAGCTTCCTGCCCTTCTTATTTTGTTCTAGGTATCTAGTTTAAGTACGAATATCACATCACAAATTTCCGCATAAAAAAAACGATAAACAAAAACTAAAACTAACAAAAAATAAAGATTTTTTCTGCAAAATGTTTCCTTTTGAAAATTTCCTTTCCTTTTTGAATAAATCCTTTCTTTTGATTTAAAATTTAATTATTTATTTTATTAGAAAAGCGGAGTTTAAATGTATATACATAATACATGCATAATTATACAAATATTTCGTTTTAAATACCGCTATCACAAAATATCATATAGATATCGTGCCTATAAATAATCCCAAACTTTAATTTCTTATCAAGTCTTTTAGCTTGGACCCAGGGCATAACATAAGCTCAAGCACATGTGCGATTGCGACAACAATATTACATTATTTTAAAGCTCTTCGCGGTTTAACAATAATAATTGAAAAATAGTATAATCTTATATGATTTTGTTTCCGCAGGCACTGAAAAACGACGCCACAATAAGCCCCAGCCATCAGCAACCGCATTCAATCAGCCCACACACCGAAATCTCGACGAGTGGCTGGACAATTGTATGCGAAACAGCGCATTTCCCTCAACAACAAGTATCGATTTCCCAGATCCACAGATTGGCACAAGCGCAAATTCTTATCGATCAAATTCTGGGGCTCCATCACCATATAATATGCATCCAATGGCAGCGCAGCAAGGTGGCCCAATGCCAATTGACATGCAAAACTATATGAAGGTATATAATTTAGTATGTTTTCTAGTAGTTTTAAATTATCCTAATACTTTTTCTGTTTTTTCAGTATTTCCCAATGTACCCTTTTGCTCAACCATATGGCCTACCAGGTTCCAATCATAATGCAACTCATAATGGCGGTCACAATGAATTCGCCAGTCTGCCACCGGCTGTTAATCATTCCAGTCAAGATCGTTATCGTGGCTCTCAAGATCTGCTGGACGGACTTGAGCAAAGACGGTATGGCTCAATTATACATTTATATTATTTAGTTTTTTTAAATTATTATTATATTTAGCTTCAGCGATCCTTGCCTGGCAAACAACTCAGACAACGACTCAAAAGACAGTGGTCAGAATTCACAGCAGCAAACCTCGTCGAAAAACGAAAACACACAATTACTCACGAAACTAGTCGAACAAATCAACATTCTACACGAAACAAACACGAAGATTTGTCGCAATCTACACGAATCCAAAGGTACATTTCCATCTGCTTTTCGTAGTATCTTTTGAGTACTTGTTGTTGTATCTGTGTGCGTTTGAGGTGTTTTTGTTGTATAACTGTAGCTCTTTTCGTTTCTTGTTTGTTTAAAGTCGAGATTGAAGCGTTAAAACATGCACCCAGTTGGGGACTGCGACACCGTAGAGATAGCATAAGCGGTCTTAGCACACACAGTCAGCCGCTTGGCTATAATGCATTTGGCACCCAGAGTCCAGCACCCACTTTTAATTCAGGTAATTTTGCGTGAGTAGATCTATACGGTGAATTGGTTATGGTTTCGTAGAACTTACAGTGGTTTGATATGATTTTGTAATAAATAAATTATTTATTAGGTGTGTATACACCGGGCATGTTGACGGATGTGGTACGCGAGGTTAAGGAGGCAGCACGAATAAGAGAGGAAGCACTGCTGAGTCGTGTACGCGCTATGGTCGAAGAACGCTCGTGGAATATTAATGACAGTAATATGAAAATGATTCGGGATCTTGAGGAGATGAAGGTGAGTTTTTTTTATTTTAAACATTATCTATTTAAATATTAATACATGATACGAATGTAGGTCCAAATTAGCCAACTCAAAAACGAACGCAACGAAACGAGCATCCACTTCACAAAAATGGAAGAAGAAATCAAGTCTCTGCGTGCTTTACTGTCGCATGTGCTAAATACATCGCGTGCTAATCCTTACCTGACAAACAGCAACACCTTTAGTAATGAACGTGATTTCGTTAGTCGTCCGCCGATCCTACGAAACTCGCCGGGTGACTCGGCTAATCGTCAGAAGCGCCACAGTCTCAGTCTCAGCTACGGCACCATAAATCATGAAGAAAGCCCCGGTTTCCCAACTGAAAATGACATTTTACGACCCATGCACCAGCAATTCAACGATATACGAAAAGCCGAAAAACTGCGATACTCTCAAAGCAACGGTAAACTCCCCGGTGGCTATCACAACAGCCCGGACACCACGCACAATGGCGGCACTACCAGCAATAACAGCAGCATTCGATCAATGTGCTCCGAGCATAATATGTACACAACACCCGAGAACGAACAAAGCGAAGGACACATTGTGCAAATGGAAAAGGACACCCTCGAACTACGACGGGAGCTTCAAGATGCACTGGCCGGCAAAAAACATGCCGAGAGCAAAATTATGGCGTTAGTTGAAGATACATTTTAAAAATTAATTCATATATTTAATTTAATTATTATTAATTTTAGTCTTGAGCACATGGTCCAGAATATGCAAACAAAGCTGTCACATCCACAGGACCAACAATCGTCAGCGGCCACCAGCTCACGAAACTCTTCCATTTCCGATACCCATTCATCGATAATATCAAAGCCTATCCAATCGTCGTCATCGTCCAATGCACACTCGCAGACTGTGTCACCGAAACTTTTGTCCAGCTCAAATACTATCAGCCTATCAGGACCTGTTACCGATCTCTAGATAGCAAACAATTTCGTATCCTCAAAGTGCCATCCCCTCCAAAACCTAAATCACGCAACCATACAATTATCTCGTGTGTAGTATCGTGTGTACCAAATAATTAGTAGACAACAATTATTATTATTGTGCTCAAATTATAATAACAAAATGTGTTTTTTTTAATTAAACTAATAATTAATAGTAACTTTAATACAAGAAACAACTAAAGTGGAAGTGATCTGAAAACCCCTATAAGATGTCACAGTTTAGTTATTAGTTTTATAAGATCTAACAAAAATGGTCTCATTTGACCGTTTATTTTAATATTTATTAACACATCCCCTTTTGTTTTGTTTTATTTACATAAATATTATTTAATATTAATTAATTACTTTGACGAATATATATGGTTTAGATAAATAACATGTACTTAATTTGCCCAGCGGTTTGTTTGTCTAATTAGTTGTATGAATTTGACAATCATTGTAACTATAAATGTTTAAATGACTTTTTACCATAATTCGTTTGTTATTTTTATATTATAATATGTTTACGCTTTACGGAGACCATTTTATCGAAAAGAGATTTAAAAATATATAAGAGAAAATAAAAAACCGATTTTAACCATACTAAAAGAATTGAACATTCTTTACTTTATGTTACCTAAAACTAGATGTCTGTTGGGATCGACGTCGTCGTCGTCCAACCAAACCTAAAGCGCTGATCAATCCGATTGGATAGGAACCGCCGGGTGAGTGCTAATACTGCTTCACACTAGTGGCAAAATACAGACTTACCCGACAGCTTCTATCTATCATCATATAGTAGGCGAAAATCAGCGACAAACCTTGGCATAATATTGGACGTGAGAAGGATGGCATACACTCTACAGTACTTTACACATCAAGGTCATCCAAGCTAACTTTTGAAAAAAATGGTAGTACTTTTCACTGTTAGTAAGGTCTATACGTTAGTTGGTTAGGAAGTATGTTTAATATTAGTGGTTGCAGTTTAATGGAAAATGTCTGCGTTGAAAAAAAAAGTTGAACAAGAAGATTAAAAAAGACAATACAAGGTTTAAAAAAAGATGTGATGGCCAGATGGACCATATTTTAATTGATTTCAAGGTCACGGATATGTTGTAAGTCCGAGTTTACCTTTCTCTCTCTGAAGCGTGAGAAATATTAGGGCTCCTGACGTTTTCCTCTCATCGTTTGCCACTTTCTTTGCTAATCTAGCGGCAATTGCTTGAGGACTCCTTTGATAAAATCAAATATCACTTAACCGAGAACAGAACAGGTTCCTATAAAACTACCATCTGTACATTGTAAAATACTTTTTTTTTATTTCTACAATCAATAACACTCATTACAAATATAGTACATTTGAACACTTGTCACTTAGTATTAAATATATTTTTGTTTTTTTTTATAAATATTTTTTTGTTGTATACGAATTTGGTTTACATCTGTTTTTATTTAATATAGGTATGGTCACATTGTGATAATTATTTTCTGTAATATTATTTTATAACTTAACACAACATATATCACATTCACATTTATTTATTATTTGTATGTTTATAACACATATTTTGTGTGTACTATGCGAGTGAGCATTAAAATATAAGCAATTCAATAAGCGAATATATAAATATTTCTGTATATTGTTTGTTCTATATATTCACTCTGTATATTATTTAAATATTTGTGTACTCTGTTTTTTTTACTATATACTTAAATTTACATTCGATTAGTGTTAATTATAATAATTACTAGATATTCCATGAGCATGTTCAGATGAACTCTTAATGTATATATAATAAATAACACATAAAACACTAAAGCAGTTTTTTGTAGCAGTCACATTTTCACAACAATTATTGTAGTATTTTGTATCTTATAATGCTCTGCGCATTTAATTAACTTGCAGGATTCAATTCTCAAACGCAATTTTATATATTTTATTTAAATCTAGTAAATTAGGTGATAACAATTAAGTAATACATCTATATAATAGTTTTCCCTGTATTTCTAGTAATTTGATATACAACAACAAATTCACTCAGTAACATACATTAAACACACAACTGGTTATTTGTTTGGAACATTAAATGACGCATTTTCGTATTGGCGGGAAACTTGCGAATTTATTTAAAATAATGAGATTTAGGATTAAAAAGTGTGAGTATTTTGTTTGTTTATAAAATATGTTCAGGACATGAGTGGTTAAAACTTAATAATTATATATAGTTTGTGTCTGAGTGTGTTGATGGCTTAATTTTACATAGATTTGTTGTTCTTTCACTTAATACCTAAAAATACTCGGTGAATGTTTATTTTAACATTCCGTCATGGTTTATCGGCTATTAACTATTTGTGCTTGCTGCAGCTTCTTATAATCTATTACGTATATTATATTATAGGATGTGGACACACAGCTTTGTAGGGACTATCGTTGGACATAGAAATTGGTATTTTTGGGATAATACGAGTATGCGAAAATGGCTTTGTAGAGATTTATAGTTTAGATCCTAAACTAATGTACCATTCGTATACTGCTATCACCAAATGTCTGCAATTTTATGTGCATCTGTGTCCCCCCTGACTGTGTGTTTGTGTGGCATTTAAATAGTAGAGTTACAATTGTGATTGATACAGTCTCATTATGGAAGATTAAAATGAATACATAAATATTACGTAAAATGAATTGTTGTTTTTGTTGTCGCATGGACGTAGATTATTGTAAAAATGTTCATCAGCTCTAATCGTTTGCTACTCTTAGGCCGGGTGTAAAATGGTTGAGCATGCCTATATAAGAACTGGTCGAGGTTTTTTCTTTGTACCACTATATCTAAAGACAAAAATAAACTATATATTATTAGATATAGCTAAAGATTTTTAGCTAACATACTCAACACTAACATGATATCTACTGTGGCTTCTCAGCATTTGCATCGTCCACTTTTTTCTCTTGGTTATCAACGGAACTCGTAATGATGCTTACTGATGGCGGTTGACTCTCGAACACTACCGCAGGCTCTGGATTCGAGGAACGATTGAATACTTGGTCCACATTTACACCTAATGTTTCCCTTTCGGCTGTTTCAACAATTACTTTTGCCGAATTTGGTTCTATAACTTCCATTTCTACGGTATCCGGTGGACTTGTCACAACAGTTTTTTGTGTTAGCATTCTGACCGGTGAAAGCAACACTTGCGATACCGAACTCACTCTGAAAATACAAATAAATTAATTGTATCAATGATTTTTAGTTTGTATTATTTTTAAACCATATCCTACCTCTCCGTATTATAGCTGTTTTCATCACTATTGCATGGCAAATCCGGCCATAAATACTGTCCAAACGAGTACTCGGGACCGAACAAATTAAGCAAGTTAATTAGAAAAAATGTACCAAACAACCAGCTAGATGTCATTATGATAATTAAAAACTGTCCGATCTGTATGTATGGTAATACATCAGAGAACAGCATAAAACCACCTGCAGCACCTGTTGTGATGGCTGCCATTGCCGTTGGGCCAAGCATTCGCGTCAGTGCATACCTTGATCTAGACATACGGTCATTCGATTTACACTGACGATAGTGCATACCGTAGTGCAGACTAAAATCGATTGCCAGTCCAATGGCAGTACTGATCGCAACGCTTTCGAGCACATTGAGCTTCCAGCCCATTAGTACAATGGCGGCCACCGTTGTCATGATTGTAAAAAATATGGTTACAATTGCATAAAAACTAATCAACACATTCAATGTGACCAGCATCAATACAACCAACGACATGCTCATGGCAAAGATAATGTCGAAAAGAGAGTCCCTTGCTAGCGTACCCTGTAGATCGAAAAATTGCAAATCACTTGTAAAGAATGCATTGCGCATGCCAATCGGTGCTGTTTTCAATTGTGTTTCGAACCACTTATCAACGGACTCTTGAAATTCGTTTAAATCAGCATGTGACGTGGTATACGTTTGATTACTCTCGAATTCTAGCACGACAGCTTTTACCGGAGAATAGAAATTCTTATCCATGACCAGTCCATCGATAATTTCATCTCTGTCAAATTTCGGTCCAGCCATGGATGGAACAAATACACTTCGCGGAGAATTATATAAAATTGACGTCACTTCGGGCAGACAGGATTCAAATACCTGTGGGTCATATGGGAATTTTGATGCGTTACAACATGGATAATGGTTTTGCCTGGTCATATCATCAATACACCGTCGTTCCATTAATGTTTTAAAATTCTCGATAAAACAATTCGTTTGCATCGGAATACCCGGGATAGCCTTATAGAATGGCTGTTGTTTAACAGATTGACAAAAGTCTAGAAGCCACTGTTGTGATTCCGTTGCTGATATGTTAAACGTAGCGTCCAAAACCATTTTACCTCGCTTGTCTGGATCCAAGTAGTTTCCATTGTCAATAGGTTTTACTCCCCAAACGAATCGCAGTGGCAAGTGCATTCCTTCAAAATCCTTGGAAAAAAAAACGAAAAACCGTAATTAAAAAAAATTAAAGAAACTACGAGCTTACCGTTTCCTTTTTCTCGAACCAGAAATGACTCTTGTACTGGTCGTACTTCTCAAACAAATGATCATCATGAAACAGCTTTAATTCCTGTGTGTCCGGTAGTTTAAGTCCAGGCCATACTATAACGATGTACGTACTAATAATACCAATTGAACCTGTATACATAAAATAGGCTTAGAACAGGCTTGTATAAATACTAGCTAGCACATACCAAATAAAACCACCCACGCGATAGGCCAATTGAAAACCAATTTGACAATGTATTTCTCAATTTTTTCACCGAACCTATGAAACCGTACAAGGATATCACTATTTGCTATATTACAGCATTTTGCCGGAGTCATAAATGCGCGTTCGGCAAGCGAAGCAGATGCAGGCAGCCAGGTGATCATAAACAGATAATTGATTATGACAGCAGTTCCGGCGAATATTCTAAAACATTAAAAAAATGATTTAGTCAGCAAGTTTGCCGTTTCGTGAATGAAACAAATACCCAAAACACCGGACTGCCGTGATGGAGTTCAGGAACGATGATAAAAAGGCAACTGCTGTTGTGGCGGCTGTCACCAGCATTGCACAACCCGTGTGTTCCATTGTGAGGCTGATAGTTTTATGCAGAGAGTATCGATATTCGCTGTCATTGTCCGTATCTTGTCTACCTTTCTGAACGAACTCATTGTTGGCACAGCTCCAGAGCTTCGTAAAGATAAATGCGTCATCAGCACCAATGCCTTAACAGAAATATATATATATATATATATAACTTTATCATTATTATTACTTTTGTAGAACTATTATGGTACTTACCCACAACAACGACAACAGCCAAGAGATTCATAAATGGAAAAAAGGGCATCGCAAATATTTGCGTATATATGAAATAGGAAACGCCCAATGATGAGAAGACCGCAACAATTGTCATGAATGTGATGAACAGCGAATTGGTATATAACCACATCGAAAACAGTACGAATAAGCATCCGAGAACTACGAGGATCATGTCACGTGTCATGTGCGCCTCGAATAGAGCGTTCTTAAGGCCCATGTCCATGGCGACCACTTCGACGAGATCGTTTGATAGGTTTCTGTGTGAATGGAATAAATAAAAAATATATTTAAAGGGTTTTTTTCTTAATCTCTATATAAAGAATGCATACCACGCTAAAATAATCTATAAAAATATTTCTTTTGGAATAAAAAAGGATAAAAATATATAAATAACATTTTTTTTTATATAAATATTGAATAACAATTAAACAAATTTAAATAAAGTATTTTATTTATGTTTTTTCTTCAATTTTCCGATTTTTTTGGAAATATTTTTTTGTTTTATATAATTCGATTTCTTAATTGGGTTAAAATAAATCGTCATATGTCATTTTTGAATTTTTGGAGCATAATTTCTTTTTCGGTGCAAGTTTTTTTAATTTATTAGGTGGTAGTTTTTGAATTTATAGGAGCACATTTTTGAATTAATTACTGCACGCTTTATTCGTACCCTTCTTAATTTTGTTGCGTGATGAAATAAATCATGCTTAACCCGATAGTTCTCAGCTCAGCTCTCAGAATTCATCGGTTTTTATAAAAATGCCACATAAACGATTAATAAAAGGAAGCGAATGCAGCAATGAGACGAGAACGAGCTGCTAATTGCTGCAATTTGGATAGATCGGAATGTTATCGAAAATAACATACATATATACCAATAAAGCCAAAGTCGCAGAATGGGCTAAAGTTCACCCACAAAATTATGTCGTATAGTGCGTCTGATCAAAATGTAATCACCAAAATCGCCCTGTTCGAAACGCTGTGGGATCGCCGAATTGATGTGATCATGCGTCGCGACAGGCCATCTGTCTGTCTGTCTGGAAGGTTTCGATTGTATTTTTATATGAGTACAATAGATTGCTCCGATGACATTTGGGAAGTTGCCAATCCTTTGAATTCTGAGCAAATTTGACGGCATTCTTCAGCTGAACAAAGCATCTTGACACATATTACCGATACAGCTGGCGACATATGTATACCTGTCGCGAAGAAACGCAAGGCCATTCTGGTGTCATATATCTTGATCTTCGAAATTAGCATATGAAATTGTAGAGTTTGTGAGAAAGATAAAGTGATAGAGAAAGTACGATATACCGGCGGGCGAGGTCTGGAGTAAGCATCACCAGTATACGGTGGAAAACGCTTCCAGCGTTGATAGATGTCGAAATCATCCCACTCATTTACATCAGACCGATTGAATGGTATGTGCGTCGTTCAAAATGATAAACATCTTCATCATTTTCATCTGCAAACAAAAATGTCGTCCAAATAGTTCGGGGAAAAGTAAATGGTCAATTAATCGAGAGCTAAATCATCAAGAGCTAAGCTCTCGTTGAATAATACAAAAATCGTCATTAGCTCGCGCACTAACCGGAGATTTAGCGCTAACTCTTTATGAATAATAAGGGCGTTAAGTTTGCATTACCGAGGTGAAAGATAGTATATTAGTTAAACATAGAATTCAAAATCATGAAGCTAGTTAATCCCTGCCAATTAAATTGAAACTGGTAGTTCATAATCGTCGGATAAAACGGGTGTGCAAGAAACGGACTTCATATAAGGAGAGTACCAAATGAAATTGTTCAACGCTAAAATTAAAATTATTTGCGCATACTAGGCGCGTAACCATAGTAACCAAATTATAGGTTATTAAATACCGTTGAACATATCAACAATTGTCCGTTTTGGGTCTTCTTTAAAACAAAAATGGTTAATTCACAAATAGCAAATCGTCAAGAAATTGTGTGCAAATATTTAGAAAATGATAAACGAAAAAATGATAAAGGTCCACTAGACTAAATCAGAGAAAAAGATGGTCAACACAATCTTAGAGAAGAGGGTAACCTCTGTACGAGATGTGGCAAAATAATGCCGATCCAGTGCAACAATGGTACAACGTGTGAAAAAACGCAATAACATGAAAACATTCAAGAAACAGAAAATGGCAAAACAGAATGAGAAACAAAAAAGACAGCTATACGAAGATCAAAGGAGCTGTACTTATGTTACGTAAAAACCGATTTTGCCACTTTAGCTGGGCCACAATTTCACGTAAAGTTTCGATTCGAAATCCTTCCTGAAGCTGAGACTCATATTAGGGTTGACAAATTTGGCGAAAAATATTTG
>JANSTU010000198.1:0-19614 GCA_027564075.1 Bolitophila hybrida
ATAATATATATAGAATATATAAAGTCTCCTGAAACCCTGTTCTATTATTGTTCTATGCAATACAGTCAAAAACAAATATGGATAAATATGTGTTTGTTTCTCATTGGATCCTGTAATCTCTTGTGGGACATAGGGCTAGTGTGCGATGCATTCATTTTCAAACGTACCAATAACACTTATTTGAGTGAAACATCTCATTTTTGAACAATTATCGGAATGAGATAAAAAATCTTGATACTAATTATATTTCATTTGAACTAGTACTTATTTTGTTAATTTACATGTTTGCTAACAAAGTACTATAATTTCCGTCTAGCTTCAAATGTTTCCTAACAAAGTACTATAATTTCCGTCTAGTTTCAAATGTTTCCATAAAAACAAACATTTTCACTTTCCATTCAAGTGTTCTTTCAATGTTATCCACACATTTCTTTAACTCCAACATTGACATGTGTTGTCTGAATAAGTCAGTGTGCTGGATAAACATATTTGAACCTAGAAAACATAAAAAAGAAATAAGAAATACAAAAAAAAAAACATTCACGATCACAAACCATAATAAAGTGTGTTTTAGAAGAAATACTTCGGAAGAATGGAGTCCAAGCATCAAATCCACGGTGTATTTGAATTATTTTTTGCACATTGTTGGACATATACTCGAGTACAAAACTGGTGGCCATTTTGTTCTTCGATAGACTGGATATCATTACACTGGAATATTTATTGTAGACATTGAACTTGTTCAAATAATCGTTAAGGAGGCTCGCGTCCCTGGTGCAACCCATTGCCTCAAAAAGCATGCGATTCTTTTGATCATCATCATTTATATTATCTATCAGAAAGTTCCATTCCTTTGATGTGCCATATTTAATTATGGAGCATAACAAAATACGATTGTAATGACTTGATTCTATAGACTTTTCCAATTCATTGTCTTTGATCACATTTATCCAAGAATTTTGTACTTGGCATACCCAGTATCTCACAGGCCCATTTGGTTAGAAGATTCTTAAATTTTGAATGGAGGTCATCGTTTGAGTCAAGCACAACAGTCGACTAGATTGGAGTTACGAGATCTAGCAAAAATGGTATCAATATTATCTAAAACTTCTGAAAACAAATACATATATTAGCCTTAATTTCGAAAATCCAGTAAGTTCCAAACTGTTGTCATAAACATACTCAAGATTATCTAGAACCGCACTCCATGGTAGATAGTCTTGTTCAAGAGACACCCAGCATCGAATCATCTCAAACTCAATGTCATAGCTCAACCAACCAAATCGTGCGAGATCATCAATCAAAATGGATCGCACTGATACTGAGAATTGTGAACGATTCTCACCACACAATTCCTTGCTGAGTTTAAGCCAGGTGTTTGGATCGTAATTTACTCGATAGTAAACGCCTGTAATTATTTATTAATTTTTGAACATGTGTTTTTTCTGGGGTTAAACCTGATTTTGTCCATCCATTTGCTACCAATGCACGCTTGGATATTGATTGAAACCGATTTGTTCGTTAGCCAAAATCGTATCACTGGTTAGGGTAACTGGTATCTTCCAAAATTGAGTTTCTACTGTTGAATATGAAATGGTTCCTGCATGACATAAATAACAATCAATTGGAATTACAATAAAATTGTTGGTTTACTTGGTGAATACTGAGTCCAGTCGACTGATTACCGTGTACAGATAGTATTGGGTAGCTAGGGACGTTTGTCCAGCTGCTTAGTAATGTCATAAAGTTACTTGGAGCTTGTTTTCCAATTGTCTCAACAAAATTCACTTCAATGCTGTTGGATCTATGTATAAGAAGGTAAATATTAAACAAAATAATAATGTCAAATAGAGGTGACCTTTTGTAGAAATAATCCTGTAGTCCTGCCATGAATGTTTCTTTTGAAAATGCCAAAATAGTCATTTCAAACAGTGCTAATCCTGTAAAAAGAAGATAAAGGATAAATAATAATTATAGTAAAGTACTGTTTACCTTTGCTTTTAACAATTTCATTGAAATTACTGTCCAGCAAAGAGTACTCTTCTAATGAAACAGGGTCAAGTTCCATTCGCATGCTTTTCAGACGAGCTTCTAACCGATTTTCTGCCCTCTCCTCCATGTCGGTAGATTCAACCTTATAATTATTATTTATAAAAATACAAAATATACAGAGATATGAAATTATAATTTACTTGTTTTATAAAGGAATTCTCTAAGTGTATTGGCAACACTTCTTTTATCCAAGAATTTTCGTTATTTACTAAAGGTTCAATCCAAAACTTGGCTAAATCTAAATAATCCTCATCTTTCGTTTTGTAGTTGGAACTAAATATAAAAATTCAAATTTAGAATATGTTTTTTTAAAAATTCTGAAAGTCAACTTTAAAAAAATAATTCCAATTTTATCCTCGAGCAGATTTTGTGGCCAATTTGGAATGTCCATTATATAAATCATGCTCATCGGATAAACAATACCGGTGTAGTTTTGGAAAAAGGTCAGCACATCAGCTACAACTTTCAAGTTGTTTGGATTTATATCGTTTGCAGTATAGGACATAGTAAGGTTTTGATTAACATCCATTTGAGTCGTCTGGAACGCTTCGTTAAAAACAGCAAATCCAAAATTGTGTAATTTCATGGGACTCGTTTGTGCGAACGTGTCGACTTGTTCGTTGTTATTCCTTGGAAAGAAATATGGGTTAGTTTATTTCAAGATTTTTTGTTTAATTCTAACAAAGAATGAACCGATACGACGGCCGTATTTGATATAGATCTGATGAAAAACTCTCGAACAATGCTTAGATCAAAGGTTGGTAGGCTGGCAGTATCGCTGATACATGGAAACAGTGTGAAGGCATGGTTTGGAGACAAGTCCGTTGCAGCTATATAACTACAAATGATACAAGTTTATAAACAATAAAAATGTTACGAGAATATTGTACTTACCGTAGGTTGCCATCTTCCTCCATAAAGGATTTGTTTATCAAACCCTTTTCGTTTGACATGTTTCCAGCAAAGTTCAACATTATTATATAAAAGTGTCCTTCTTTAAGTCGTTGATCGAGATGAATAATAAGCTTCTTATTGATATGGTCGTGGCGTTGTTCGACAATATGTATAGAATCTGCTTCGTTGGGGATTTGGTTTATTAAATCGCTGATACTCGGCATTGCAGTCGAATAGGTTGATGTTACATATTGAGATTCGGTTGAACTAACCTCATCAGTCTCTTCCTCTAGCGTTGTTGTCTCATCTATATAATCTGATGGCACAGCTTCTTCTAAATGTACATCATTATCAAGTTCTATTGTGTCATTAGCAAGTTGTAACGCCATTGGGCGTAGCTCGACATTTCTTAAATTGTCATGAGGATTTTTTTGAAAATCCATTGATGAAAGTGATCTACTCCTGAATACTTGCACTGATTCCTTGTTTACCATTAGATCACCTACATCGAGGACAATGACATTCGATTTGCCAGAGAACAATGTCAATGTTATCCACACAGTTCCGTTAAAGGAAAACGGATTATGTGTATCATTGAAAATGGGTCGAATCAAAAGACGATAATTTTTGGTGTCAATGTTAGGATGAATTGGCAAAACATTTTCGTCTACACCTTTTTCGATGTATTCCAATAAAGTTTGCGGGGTTATAATCTGTTCAGAGCCAAAGTAAATTATTTCATTCTTAAAAATGGACAAATATCACCTCATACGAATGTTTTGTTGTAAAGAAGACCAGCGTAACCAAAACGCATGCGAAGGACACAAAGAGACCACCCAAAAGTATCGCTTGACAGGTAGACACAAAACAACCACCTTTCCTGAAACATCCATAAAGTCCACCTTCAATATTGTGCTATCTTACGAAACTCACACGGTAAATTATTTAACTGGTTCAAGGTTACATTTTTTTCTCTGACAATTGATTTAAAACACAATAAACAAATTATCACAAGTATAAGTATGTATGCTGATTCTCTTTTGCAATGAGGTCACTTCTGGTAATAAACTAAATTTGTGAATGAATCATTTTTTTTCTGGACGATGAAAAACAAAACAATTCCGATTGAAGGTCACATATTTTAGCTCTAGTTAAAGTTACCACTTACCTAACATAAACGATACTTTCATTGGGCATTTCGTCGAATAGAAAGTTCTGCGGCGACTGGCGTAGTTTGATGACCATTTTGTCCAAGATTCGATTAATGCTTGCGCATACAATTATTTTAGAACTGTTCGATTGCAAGTTTAAAATACGACTAAATTAAAATGCATTTGAGCTAGTTTTCATTTTAAATCGACTACACATTATCAGTGGATACGTGATATTCAGTCGGTTTTGCATAATACCTTTACGACTTTGTTTGTAAATAAACTCAAGCGAACACCGTGTTTTATTGGAGCCGACATTATCGGAAAAACCTTGTTTTCATTGTCAAAAAAAAAAAAAAAACGCATAACTTAATATAATGTAGTAGAGATTAAATGTACCATTTTGATGAATTGCAAACAAAAATCAACTTGAAAAGATGTATAAAATGGATCGTTTTGCATCATTGAATTCCCATTATTATTGTCAGATTACCATGTGTTGCATTGTTATTGAGGCACGTTAAGAAGCGTCGACAATGGCTTTGTAAATATTTAAATATTTGAGCTCTGGTTGATATCTGAAGCTTCGCGTATCACTTCGATGAACTGTGTTTGTGCATTCTGGATAGACATATTTCGCCTCTGGAATATATTAAAACTTCGGACAGGCAATACCACAGCATATCATTGTTTTTCTGAAATTTATAGAATAAATAAATATAAATAGTAAGCGTATTTCGTCTTTGTTCGTATACCGTTATCTACAAAATTTCTTTCTGTAAATTTGCAACAAGGAGTCTCATTTTCATTTCAAATGTTTCTTATTTTAAAATTAAAATGTCTTCAAGTGCTTCTTCTGTTACGGTTTAGGACCGGCGACGGTTAGGTAATAAAACCCTTAATCGTGAGGCAACCCTTCGTCATCACAACCTCAGAGCTGACTTGCTGGAAATTACCTAGCAAGTCAGATTCGCCGATTCCCAGACTCATCGCTGTGTGGGAGAAGGCCAATCCTATCCTTCTGCTAAGCTGACCAAACCGTCAGTACTCGTCCCAGGATCTGCAGTTGACCCAGCAATTAGGATGTTATATTCCGCGGTCCCATCCAGCCGTCAACTCGGCAAAGATGGGTCATCGGGATTTAGGAGAAGTCGATTCCTTTCCTAGGAAAATAAAATACATAAATAACTTCTTCCTATTTTTTAAGCTGAAGTAATAAAGCCCAGCCATTAAATAAACAAACAAAAACACAAATATGTTTAATAAGGATTTCATTGTAGCGTGTGAGATAAACATTAATTAATTCACCAGATCACTCACTCATAGATTCTCTGTTTTCATTATTCATTTATTGTTATTATATAATTTGTCATTGTGAAGCCACCATAATTTAGTATTAAAACAGAGAGGGCGCAGTGTAGAACTGTCAGTGAGAAGGAGAGGAGTGAGAAAAAAGAAATGCCATGACAGCATGACGGAGGAGTTTTGGTGCAACTCACGACTCGGGAGTAAGTCGCCAACCGCCAGAAGAGAAAGACGAGGAGGAGGAATCCTGAAGTTTCACCAAAAGTATAAAGATTGAGCCACTTGCGTGGTTTTCGAGGAAAGCCCGTGTGCGGACGGATATATGCACAGAAGACCCACCATCTTTTTGGTCTCCACGAGGCATAACGGCACACCCGTACCGTTACATCCGGCATCGGATCATTTGTGGCTGCTATTCAACATTGAGACATCCATTTGGAGCCTGCCTGGTGGGGCCATTCCCATATTCTCATAGTGGCCACCAAGAGCTAGCATTTGTTATTTGGCGTGCCGTGACGCGAGGTAGTATGTAAGTGTAGTTTTGTTTTGTATCTAGTGAATTTCGTTGAGGGTAAGTTAATGTTTTATTTATTGTCTGTTTAAGTTAAATAAAATGTATTAGAGTAACATTTATTGGCTTTTCCAATTATTGTGTGAATGTGTGAGTGAGTGGGTGAAATTTCGCGTTTGTGTAAGTGGAGGTTGTGCGGGCCCAGACCCACGACAAAGCAGACTCTGATCCGCTGAGTCGCTGCCAGGCACACGGACAGCAATTGGAGCGCCGCGTTTTGCGGCTGGCGCTTAAGCTCCGTTTGTTTAGTGTCTCGGACAGCACAATGGGATATTTTAAAGGATTCTGTAGAGGGTCTTGAGTCTGCAGCAGTCCTAATGATAAGAGACCCTACGTAACCTCTGAAATATTCTGTCTTCTAAGATCTATCCGAGCGCCCTATCTTCCGAAGACTTCTATCGGCGACGGTAACTTGGGCGAAGTTAAACATACATTTTAGCTGCGGATCGAATTCACATCACTAGCTATGGGCCAGATTAAACAATAATCCAAGGGGCTCTAGTTATGGCGTTGAACTCACTTTCGTCACTGCTAATAGACAACAGAAGCGTCTACTTGGAGTTCTGTATAGGAAGTATTCTAATTGTGTCAAATTTCAAGAAACCCCATCCGAGCGAGTAACCCTTGCCCATGGTGGTCTCCCAATCTATCGAAAATCTGCAGTTAGAAAGCTTTTTAACAAAGCTCCCAAAACTAGGCAAAGGATTGACTGGGAACAATTCTCAGAGGAAGTATAAATGTGATCTCAGAGCGGTTAAGCCAACCTCTTGGGCTGTACTTTTTATCTAAACTATACACAACACTCTAGAGATATCCCTCCGTCAAAAACGTTTTATTTAAGCTACCAGACGGCCTAACGTAAAGACACCCTTCATTTTATGGAAACTCACTTTTTTAACATTAAGGTTGTATTCCCTAATACCTCGCATGTGATCCCTGAAGAGAAGCGAGATCAATCTTTGAAAAACTAATTTTGCGATAAAATCTTTATAATATAATTGTATTATGTAGACCCGCTTGTACGAGTATATTTGAACAGCCGCCACAACACTGTCCTAATAATATCATATAATTATATATTTTCTAGCTGGTAATGTGTATATATAATTCATTTGCATGAGATGAGGTATATGTTTATGGCCCTGCGTGCATTTCTCAGCAATTTGAATAAAAAGTTTTTTTTTATTCTATGTGGAACTTAGTATTGGTCAAATTTAAACAAATATTTATTTTTTAATAGTTTTTGTTATTTTAGACTTATTTTTTTTTATTATTATTTTACACTTACCAATGTAATTTAGTACGAATCATGGATCATAGGTGGCGCTCGAGTTTTATTTTTCGAATTCAACCAAATTTTCAGGAAATATAGAGGTTTGTAAAACTAATAACATTTGTTTTAGGAGTTTTCAGTTTTTAACTCGTCGCCATCTTTGTATTATTAATAACGATAAATGATTAAGGCTTTTATCGAACTGATTAAGGTTATTTAAAACTTAGCATTGGTCCAATTATTATTTCTGTTGTTTTTACTTGTTTTTGTTTTTATTTTAAACAGTTTTAGCACATACATTTGTAATTTAGTTGAAACATAGATCATAGATGTCGCTCCAGGTGTATTGTCAGAATTCATCCAAATTTGCAGAAAATATAAAACTAAAAACATTTGTTTTAGGAGTTTTTAACACTCATTCGGACCATGTCACTACTATGTTAGATTCCATTTTCGAGAGAAACCCGGGAAGAAAACACAAGTAATCCTCCTTCAACTGACGGAAATATATGGTATACCGATTACTTTTCTTCTGTCTTCCAAACTAAAGATTTTGCAATACTCGTGTTCGCTAGAGAAATCCCATTTTTTAAATATACAAATAAACGTATTTACTTCTGCTCGGATAGTCAGGCAGCTCTTAAGGCTTTGAGTGGATCCCGATTGCGCTTACGGGATCTTAACCGGTCACTGTAGGTTAAACAATCATCTTTACAAAATAGGAATTTCTGAAAGTCCAATCTACGGAGAAATAACGGTTTTTTTTGTGTTCTTGACATCAAGGAAGGCAGATGTCAAAGTTTAACCAAAATTTGGTCATTTGGTATCAAATTGAGCAATGGGAATTATTGTTTTTTAATTGGGAAATTAATTGGGATCGATATGTTTCCAAATTGTAGGGTAATTCATTATGTAAAATGACCATAATATTCTCCGTTAGGGATTGCAGAGTTTATCCATGAGAATAATTCGCGACAACAAAACCATCATGCGTCAGCTGTGTTTTCTTCTTTCCCAGGACTTATACCAAAACATCAAGCACATTTTGCTAAATTGATACTAATCGCCAAAATGTTTATTGCCTCATTGAAACAAAACGATGTCTTATAATTATAGTACAAATACATTGACAAAAAGACAAACTACGCCACTGCAATGCACAGACAAAAACGGTATACGCGCATACACTTACATTGTCTAAATTGGATAATTTGTTAACCGCATTAAGAATATATTTTCTTATAACCAAATTGGCGCACCGAGCTGGATTTGTGATGAGATTTGATAGATAAACTTCGTTTAGTTGGTGTTAAGAGTTCAGTGCAAACAGTGCTTGGATTATTGTATTCGTAGTTTGCTAAGGTATGTGAACAGAAAGATTTTTTTTTAATTATAATTTATATGAAAATAGAAGTTATGTGTGGTAAAAGGCAATAAAAAGTGATTAAATGATGAGTTGGGATTAGAAAAGTGGATACATAGATAGTTTAATTGTGATGTGATGGAAAGGGTTACAAGTTAATCAAAGATATAAGAGAGAATTCTCTTTTATTAGAAATATAATAGTTATATAAATATTGTACCTTAAATAAATGTGGTTTGTTCTTTTGGTGTAGACCTCTTCCTCTTCATAAAACATAAAATCGTATTTTCTAAAAATTCATAAGTTATTTATAAGACATTTTGTTCATCTTTATCCTAATCTGCGTTGTTTTTTGTTGCTTACAAACCTGCCCATGTTATCTTATGTAGACTTGTTTCTCCATTATCAATATACTACGTTAATTTCAATTTGAAAAACATAATATACGGAATGCTGAACTTATAAAACTTTTGTTTTAACTTTAACTTTAACATTTTCGGCTTCTTCTTTTAGTATTTCTCACTGAACTTTGAGAGACTTTTACAATGTGAGCTATTTCCTTTGGGATCATTTTTTGGTTTTCAACATGCCATATATATTTGGCCAACCCTGGGTAAATTTCATTATTAATATAAATTTTTATTAAAAAAACACTTAAACAAAGAGCTTACCTTAAACTTTAAAATTGACGTTTTTTTCGATTATTTTACTTTTTTGTGCTGCCATATGTATGTTTGGACGTGGTTAATCTTTAAAAAATTGCATCAAATATGATTAGTAGGAAAAAAATAGAACAATAAAACCAAGTAAATAAAAAATAAAATTCATATGGCCAAAAAACTGTAAAAAATGTTGCAACAATATATGTTACGAACTAGTCCATTATTTATATCCCAAATTGGAACTAACAATTTTCTCAATATTATGTACATATTTTCTTGTTCAAATCGAGGCTATTTGGAACGTTTTTCCTTCAATTAATTGATGGCATCAATGTCCCGTTATACCAAATCAGTATATTTTAGAAATAGGCTATCAACAGTAATATGAACCTTCTGATTTAAGATGGTTCATTCGAAAAACACTTCGGTCTGTCGGGAATCGAAGCGAGGACCTCCCATCCGCTAGCCAACTCGTTAAGCCACTTGGATAATTCTTTTAGCTTGCTTTTAATTGTTAATTTTGGCATCTAGCTAACGTCAATCACGCATGTTTTCAAAGAAATGTATAATAAAATGTACTCTTAAAGAACAGAAAATTATTATATATAATATATAACCGTTTTTAAAAAATCCGGTTGACCAATAGACCGCTTAAACGGGCTTTGCTGAAAAACCGAGCTGAGTTGAAAGACCGTTTATCCGGTCCGGTTAAAAAGACCGTTTTTGATTTAGGACCGGTCCGGTGAAAAAGACCGTTTTTAGAATACTATGGAAAAACTGTTTTCGAGATATGTTGATATGGAATTTCAAAAAAAATCCTTCGTATATAATAAAAAAAAGAAAAATATTTCAATTACTGTGTCAATGCATTTAAATGTCGTGAGTCGGTCAATGTATGTAATTTTTGTCACAAGAGAACAAAACGCACGAAAAACTGTAATTTTGAGTATTTGTGTCAAAGTATATATATTTGTGTGTGAATATAATTAAATTCGAAGGTAAACAATATAATAATATTTAAAAAAAAAAGTAAAAATTATATAAAATGACCAAAATAAATATGGAGAAGGTAATTTTGGCAGCGTATCTGTTGGAGAGTAGCACCGATGACGACGATCATCAGGACAATACAAGCACGAAAGCGTCGAACAGTTTGGTCTAAGAAATGGTTATTGCGTATATCTAAACTGTCGCTATTCGTATTGCTCACAGCTGCTTCGTTTGTTTGTGACTGAACTTGTACATAATCGCTGCAATCGTGTTAATCCGATGGCACAACGATCAACGAGCCAATCATGTTTGGGTCGTTAATTTCAATCCCATCTTGATTGACTCTTTTTATGGTCGACGATGCCCGAGATGTTGAGTATGTCCGAGATCTGAGGTGCTCGTACATAATGGCCGATTCGTGCATCGGAGAGATCGAAGATTTCTTTCCACGAGTTGGCCGAAAGCAGACAATCTATCTTCTTTTTTGTATAAATTTGTCAGCACTTCAGCCGCTAGACCACGCCTGCCTCCAGTAAGTGATAACGGTGATAATGGCGTTTCGTTGGCTTGTCGGAGCCGGACTCGATTTTTTTTTTAATTGCGGTTGGCAATCCTTTAAAATTGACGAATCGGTGCACCTTCCTAAAACGATTTAAATTAAATAAATAAAATAAAAACAAAATTTAAAAACATTTACCAAAATAGAAGTAGACGCGGACGATTGTGTCACTTCAGCGGACTCAAGGAAAATCATTTTTGTGCTTGACCAGACTTTTTGTCTCGAAATGTGAATTGAATTTATTTATTTATTCCGAGCCTTAACAGCATCCATCTCATGCCAAGAGTCATTGTTTATATGTGTGAGTCTCAGCGCAGCCGCAATCCATAAGCGGCGTCCGTTTCTGCACCGTCGCAATCAATATTAAATCCATGTTTTCCATTGATAATTTATTTTCCAATTTTGTATCACCGCTTTCTTCAAAGATTTTGACTGCGGCGACTCCTCAGAATATTCATCCTTCATTTCAATATTACCACCATGCACGACGCTTTGTCTAATATTTGTTCTGACAAATTTCTTCTGGTTTCAGCGATAAATCACAAACAGTGAACAAACAAAAAACATTGGTCAACGGTCATTGAAAGCAAAAATGAAGCGGCACGCTGTAGACTATTGTCATGGCGTTGACTCAAAAATGTTGTCACTAAATGCCTTTACAACAGCAATAACATGAAATACTGGAATTGTGTTTACCTTTATACCCTTTTCATCGGTTATTGTGATTTGGTGACACAAATTCACTCCTCCACAGTGAATTCACTAGAAAAGAATTTAGTCCTCGTTAGTGACAGTGACAAGAATTCACTCGACAAAAAGGCATACCGTTGACCGTTTTGTCACATACTATGACGTCAGAGCGGTCCATTTGCTTGACCGTCTAATCGTAGGTTTAGATCCTGTAATCCCTATTCGGGACATAGGGCACCATTTGGTTATTCGTTAATACAAATTTTCGGCAAAACAAGTTATTACACTTTTTCTGGTGACGGTTCAGTTGATATCAAATAGGAACAGGCATTAAGAATTATAGGACCAAAGGCAAAATGTCCGATGTATATATGTGAATAGCCGGCGCTGTACCTGTCTACATGAATAAACAGAAACACGTACTACAAGTTACACATTACAGTCAAAATTGAAAATGACTATACACGTAGCACGCATAAACGCAACGATAGAAACGAGACATTTGACACCAGCACATTAACGCAACAATGTCCCGTTGCGAGGGTATATACCGATATGTGTCAAAATTTCATGAGTTATAATCGTCAGATTGGTACAACTTTGGTATTGTTGGTCACTATGGACAAAAAAAAATTCAACGATAGAAACGAGATATTTGACACCTGCACATTAACGCAACAATGTCCCGTTTGCCATGGTATATACCGATATGTGTCAAAATTTCATAAGTTATAATCGTCAGATTGGTACAACTTTGGTATTTTTGGTCACTATGGACAAAAAATAATTTCGTGTGTTAATAAAACTGTGCTTTTTGGTGGTACAAAATACCGTCAAAATAAAACAGTGGCTTGATAAGAATTACAGTACCTCTGTCCCAGGAAAATCAACTATCGTCGATTGGTAATGCAGCACATTCTGGGCGGCCAAAGAATTTTGTCTTAGCTGACATCCTAAAGATATTACTATTTTGCATGATCATTTTGGCATGAGCTGTGCTCAAAATGGGTGCCGCGTTTGTTGATACCGGAACAAAAACAAAATTGTTTCGATGATTCGGAGAGCAGTTTGTACATTTTTAAGCGCTATTCTAACGAATTTCTGCGACGTTATGTGATAATGGATGAAACCTGGATCTACCATTTCACTCCTGAGTCAAGTCGGCAACCGTTGAAAGTCGACCAAAGCGTCCTATAGCACAAATGTCGGTTGGAAAGTTCATGGTCTCGGTGTTTTAGAATGCCCTAGAAGTAATATTCATCGGCTACTTAGAAAAGGGAACATTCATCAATAGTGAACCGTTGTTGACCTCATATGGCCAAGAAAATACAATGCACTGTGTCACAAGTCGATTTCAACGATGGTAAAACTGAACGAGTTGGGCTTCGAATTGCTTCCCAACCGGCATATTCTAGAGATCTGGCCCCAGCTACTAGTTGCTATTTGCAGATCGCTAAAAGATGCTTCAGGAAGGAGATTTGACTCGAATGAGAAGGTTATTGCCGAAACTGAGGCTAAAGACAAATCTTTCTACAAAAGGCATGGAAAAGTTAAATCGTCGCTAGACTGATTTTATCAGCTTTCAAGGAAAGTATGTTGATGAATAAAATCGTATTTTTGCGGAAAAAAAATGATGTATCTTTGGGACTTATTGACGCACATAAGCAAACACAATATGACCAATTGGGAACGATAATAATCTGTCCACGTTTAATTTCCATAATTCAAAAAAAAAAACACCTCATTTCTATAAATTAATTCATAACAATTATATATATTTATATATTCAACTCAAAAAAAACTTCTATAACAAATCTACTTCATCGACTTCTCAGCACAGCAGCACCGTTTAAAGAACATACTCCATAGACTTCGCGTCACCGGATCCAATATAATAAAATACAAAAACAGCACGAACCCTTGCAACGTTGCCGTCAGACAGAAAAGGTACGAGAACACCAGACCGGCCTGTGTCTTGGCAAAGAATGCAAACGACCATGACAGTCCGAGTAGGAAGAACAGCAATATTGACAAACGCAACTGGGCAAGGCTCAAATCACGTTCGCTTGTTCTTAGCTTTCCATCTGGACCACGCATAATGTTATAGATCACCAAAATGAAAATTATCAGATTTGCAATGATAATCAATCCGATCGGAGCAACAACACCAAAGTACAAGGCAAATCCAGTTGGATAACAGATACCATTCACCAGGAGGTCATCCACTTGTGGTATATATGAACTGGGTGTGATCAATACCACTAATAATACCGGTATTAGTGGAACGCCCCAGCCAAGCAGGAAAGACTTGAGGAAGAATCGTGACGATCGCGTATGTCCCAAAACTCGAACGTAACGCATGAATTGTAAATAGGCCGTGATCAGCATCCACGAAAAGGCAACCAGTACGGAATAGTGTAGGGTAGCACCAAGTACAACGCAACTGTACCACTTCTCTGCCTGAACTAGATGCAGTGAACTTATCTCTGTGCTCACAAAGCATAAAAGGATCATTTGCAATGCAATCGCAGCGGAAAGTTGTAACAGAACAATCGAACTGGGTTTCTCACGCCATGTTGGAAATATCAATGCCGTAATCGCTATGCCCAGAATGCCAACCAATGACAAAGAGCATCCCAATAATGTGATCATATCCAGTGCTTCCTGATGTGTTTCCGTAATGATGACATCATCTTCCGAGGAGATTGAATGTGAATACGTGCCAAGTACAAGGTAGGCAAAATGAGTTAAATGCGAACATGCACACATTACGACAGGGTCCACGTATCCTGATGTTCCGCCATACTCACAGCCATCTCTTGACCATCCGATGTCTGACTTAAGATTCCAATAACCACATACATCACTGGTAACATTATGTGTGAGATTTTCTGCTCGCACAAAGATTGGTAATAATTCTGGTAGTGCTGGACCATAGCCTGGTATCGAAACACTGATAATCTTACCACCTGACTTGGCGTATGTGGTTTGCTTAAACTCCTGGAACAATACATCATTATAGTAAACTGTAATTATAATAGATACTGGAGGTGCCTCCTCTGCTGTGGCATTAGTTCGATTGCCCAGAACTCGAGTCTCATCCAGTCGATCAATCAATGTCTGTGGCACAAACGTTGCAATCTCTAAACCCTCTTCTTCCAGTAGCATCTTACCCGATTGATTAGCATACAATAATCGTACTGTATAATCTGAAAAATCGTCCATCGTCGTCGTTTGTCTCGTACCATTCTCCAGTTCCAGTTCATCATTCCTAAACAATGCAATGCCGGAAACATTCTTTACGCTCGGATCTATGACGTAGATAATACACTGCGGCGTTATCACAGCCATTGTGCCTTCGTTGATGTTCTCAATTACTCTAATGCGATTTGTACTCGTGAGATTCGCTAAAGATAAGTGATTGATTATGTTATCAAAAGCGGCAAGAAGGATGTTTGTCGAGTTAAGAGCCGCTGACATTTTCGTTATGTTCTCATTGACCAACATTAAGCTATTATAAATTGTGAAAATGCTCGTTGATTCGGTTCTATTCAGTACCGTATGTCGGTTGATTGTTTGCATTACTTTTCCCAGATAGAAAACATCAGCCGGTATGATTTGACTATGATTGGTGGTGACAAGAAGATCGGTTAGTTTTAGGACTACCTCATCGATGGGTGGTGTTACAAGACTACTGCTGATAAACGAACGTTCTAGATTGTATAGGCTTTGTGTGATTGTTGACAGTGACTCAGGATGACACTGTTGGCGTGTTCTATTCACCCATAAGCCACCGTAGATAAAGTCACCAACACACGAACGCATTACAGGCAATCCATTTGCCGACAAACAAAGCTCACGCGGAGCACTCGATTCGCCAATCTTTGCACTAATCCAACTGAGCTCATTAAATACCGATAACGATTCGGGTAAACAGTATTCGGTACTGTTCAACGAGAGGTAAACAAACTCTGTGGACCGTGACGATGACATCACTTGCCGCAATACATTACGAATCTTGTACACCATTTTCATGTCGGCTTCCATGTCTTCTAGAGCATCCTCTTCTGAATCATACAGATCATCATCAATAGCCACAGAAATATGGAAAACAATACGTGCTGTCTGCTCGAGACGATCGATATGATCAATTTGCATGGCACGAACATTCTCAATGGAATGGTCCACCTGCAAATTATTGCTAAGCTGTTTTAAGTGTGCTCGATACCGTCGTGCCAGCTCCTTGAGATATCTATCCTGAAAGTATAGTTCACAGTTGGAACATCGAACCTGTACGAGTACAGCAAATATTTCACCTTTAACCTTACGATGTGCTACGATTTTACTAGATTGTATATGCTGGAAGTTAGGAATGGCATGACCCTCACACCAATAGTAACCGGGTCCATCCCCGTAGGTGCGTAGCTCATAAATAGTCTTTGTCACCGGATCCGCTTGACCATCATCGATGCTCAACAAGCCTTTCCATACATTCTCTTCGATTTTCACACTTTTCACTAGTTCATAATCAGAGTTTGTAAAGCACTTAACACCAGCATCACCAATCTTCTCACGCCACAAGAACTGTTCATCGTACACGGTCAAATGAAGTACACCAGATCCTTCGTAGAAGTTCAAAAATATCTGTGGTTGTCGAACGACGATTGTACGTTGACAAGCAATACATGTAAAGGCATTATTGGTCCAGTGCCAGTATCCATCACGATCAGTTGTCACAATGGTACCATTTCGTATCGGAGTGGCCCAGTTTACGTACTCCAGACTTGGTGCCAGTGACACCCAGTGACCCATACTCGTAACATACGTATTCGGTTGAATGCCAAATAAACAACGGTCGTTTTCATCGAGTTCTGCCAGTTTAGCTACTTGTGCAAAGATGCTGGTCATCTCCACGGAGTTTATCGTAATCATACTGCCACGGCACTCGGACGATACCCAACTACTGCTTCCTGCTGTCGACTGTTGTCGCTTCGAACGACTTAGCTGTTTAATAGCATGTGCTGCATAACAAGCTGTCTGATCTCCCTCATATCTTGTAGTGAAGTAGTCTCTAGGACAAGCCAATCGAACGAGGGGTTTTTCACGGTAAACACATAGGATCGGGTGATGCTTCGTACAATTTTCAATGGCTCCAATTGATCCATTACGGGTAACGTTCACGCTGAAGCATCCATCGTCAAAGGTCTCGTAGGTGACTGATTTCACAGCAATATCTTCAAAGTCTACCATTTCACTTAATCGATCACCGGGCAGTGTCCACAAAACCGGTCCGTAGCTCCACTGTCGTTTGGCTGGCATCCATACTTGTGAAGCACCACGTACGTTAAGCAATTGCAGCACAGCCGTACGTTCCTCGGACTTAAGATCAAAAAGAGTATCCACCGTACCGGACGCCAAGCATGTATTATTCCATGATTGTGCATCGGTTAGAAGTACACAGATAATTTTGTTATTAGATGTAAGTAGTTGCTCATAGGCAAGTGGACATTTATTTGACGCCCCATAGCTGATCTGTGAGGATGAACATACTGGAGCAGATGCAGGAATCCAACCGTCTGATGTACAGTTTCTAGATACAGTTAGTTTACTATCGTCCAGACAGAGTGGTGTTGATATGACCACAGAATTTGGACGTTGAGCTGGCCATTGTACAGGTTGTCCATTGTTGTCCAGACTTGATTCTGCATAACATTCCTGAATCATATAAAGTATACATTATAGAAATTCTAAATTGTTACAGATGTAAAACTAGACCTTATTCAATTGTTCGCCATTACTAAATAAAGCTGTTGTTGTTAACGTCTGTGTCAAGACATTCTGCGTCATCCACATCAAGATCAAAATCACTACTAAAACACATTTCACAAATTATGTTTAATTAGAACTTGCACCTGCTGCCTACCTGTACCTAGCTTCTTCATTGTAGAGGTTTTTTTTATATAATTATTTAGATGATCATCTTATTGGTCTTTACCGGTGAACGTTTCTTTGTCGAATAACTCTGGCAAGAAACGTTTATAGTTGCTTTGCCCAAATATACTATATAAACGAGATAACAGCACATGCTGCTTGCTGGCTCTAGAACATGAGTGTTTAATTAATCTGGCACCGTGTTTGTTTGTATATGTATAATATATGTATGTGAGCTTTTTAATAATTATAAGTAATATACAAATAAAATGTATGTGTGTTTGTATCATAATGCAGAGACTTGTGATCGCGATAAGGCCTCCCCGAAAAACGGTGTACGGTGTACTTAAATGCGCGACCAATGAAAATAATAACACTGCGATTTGTTCTATCCTAATTACTGTAATGGAGCGAGTTGTTGATATGTATACTTTTATTTTCATTATTTATATACAATTGAATATCAATTATGTTTGTATATGGGATTTAGTTAAACGGACGTGGGAAAAAAAATGGGGAAATTGATATGGTTTTTTTTTTGTTGTTTTGGCGGTAATTTATTTTCAATCGTTTCTTTGTCTGCCATATGATTCATATATATACATAAATATGCTTGATAATTTGGTTGTAATAGTTATATTTACAGGTAGAGCGATAACCATATTTTTTTTGTTGTTGTTTATATCAAACAAAACATATATTTCTGTCCTGTTGACTTAAGATACGACTGCGGCGGAATGCCCCAACAATGACTGCAAATATAGAAAAATATTTGAGAAAGTTGACCTTGAATGAAACATTTTCCGATCAGATAAAAATGGTAGTGATGGAGATTGCGATATAATATTTACATTTACCAGATGATGTGAAAATTTTGACATTGAATTTTGCGAATTATCTACCGTGGGAATATCATTTTATAATGTTTGGGCGGACACAACACAACACAACATTCACATAGGCAATATAAATATAAATATACAAATAAATATAAAAACATTACAAAACAAACACACACATCGGCCATAAACAAATATAACAGGTGGGCTGAAAAGTTCGTAAAATTTAATTTTATGTTTCAATATAGTTGCCCTCGAGGGCGATACAACGTTTATAGCGGTCATACAATTTTTCGATACCATTTTTATAGTGCGATTTGTCTTTGGCCTCAAAATAGGCTTTAGTTTCGGCGATAAACCTCCTTTCCAGCGAGCATTCTCTTGAGATCTGAGAAAAGGAAAAAGTCGCTCTATAATGAGGTGCCGTGCACCGACGACTTCCTCCCCACTGATGAGGAAAGCATTACAAATAATTTCCCACCTTCCAGGCAGTGCAGTCCGCAGTTCTCTGCAGAACCGTTGAACCGCTGATCTCAGGGATTTTTAGTCTAGCGACGAGATCCTTGAAACTTTGTGGCAGGTTTTGTGGAGGTATAATGTCCCGACGATTACCAATTGTCGTGTATTGTACAGCTCGACAAAGAGGTTCCCGTTTTCATTCATTTCACCCAGGCCGTGCTTATCCATTACATGGGTCAACCCTTCGTTGTTCGACCCTATCTTGGCGATGAGTTGAGTTTAATGATAATTTTGTCAGCGCAGGAATGGCGGCGAGGGTTGCCAAGTGTTCTTTGTAGAACACATGATTTGACGTGAGGTCCGAGGGCTCGGTAGGCGCGTAGCATTGGACAAACGTTACGTTACGTATCTTCGTTCTCAGCCTAGTTGTCATGATCCTCCCCGAAACAGGGGACCTGGAAATCAAGCTAGCTTTGGATTGGCGAGATAGAGCAATCCCAATACCCACTCGGCGTGTTGTTTCATAGGCTGCTCTAACAGACAAGAAGATAAAGCATCCGTCGGACTCGGAAAGCTTACCAGAGCCATTCAGCCGAGTCTCGCTCAGTACAAGAACGTGTAGTTTGTACCGCCCATATCATTTAGGACATGTTCGCGTCGCCCATCCGCAAACATAGTCTTAACGTTCCAAAATCCAACTCGTGTCCGGTGTTTGTAGCCAAGATCGAACTATACAAGTAACACATTACTCAATAAGTCCGTAGGATAACAAAGAAAACATTTCTTTTTTGGCAAAATTCTTATTCATCAACATACATTCCTTCAAGAGTGATACAATCAGTCCAACGCCGCTCTAGCATTTCGACACCTTTTTT
>JANSTU010000209.1:0-19614 GCA_027564075.1 Bolitophila hybrida
GTAAAAATTTCGTTTTTTGATTTTTACTAGTAAAAATTTCGTTTTTTGATTTTTACTAGTAAAAATTTCGTTTTTTGGTTTATTGGTTTGTTTGTGTTTGTGTTTTGTGTATTACTGTGTTTTTTGTGTTTGTGTATGTTTGTTTGTATCAAATTCAACGGGGAATGCAATAAACCGCCGAACTTTACCGAAGAAATGGCACTTTTCGTTACACATTTTTCATCGGTACCCTCGTCAAAGTCATTTTCAATGATAAAATATGGCTGCTGCAGTCCTCACGCAATTCTGACTCTCTGAAAATGCTATTTTGAGAAGATGATATTTAACCTACAGAGATTGGTTAGGATCCCGCAGACAAACGCCAAATCCCGGCGACCAACAATATTGATTGCTGCTTTGTTTTTTATGAACATGGGTTGGGATATTGTACAACCGTTTCTTGAATTCAAATGATTTATTAGGCAGTTTTCCATCCACTCCTTGGTCAAGAGTCTGCCTTAGGTATTCGATATACCTACAGCAGGCTTCGTGAGTGAAAGACCAGGCACCCAGATCTGGCATACGACATTTTAGAAATATATTTTTCTGCAGTACAGTTCTGTACTAGTCTCGATGTGAATCCATTCAAAATCCATTCAACGTCTTATAGGCTGCCTGACTATCCGAGCAGATGTAAATACGTTTGTTTGATGTTTGTATATTCGAAAGATGAGATTTCTCTAGAGCAAAGTATAGCATTTAATAAGTCGAATAAGTCCAGACACAAGTCGAGCCTACTGGTACTGTACATTGTTAGACCCAAATGTCTAGATCCGGCACCATAGACTTTTGAGCCTTCACAAGTCCGACCCGGAAATATTTTATGGAGTGTTGAATCAAAAATGAATTTGAATGTTAAAATACCATCTGGTCAAGCATTAAAAAGCATTCAATGTTAAATACACAAAGAAAACAATTAAACATGGATTGGTATATTTTAAAGTTTTGGCTAGCTTTTCCATTTCCGATCAATCACTGAAAATGGTCGATAATCTTCGACAATATATTGGCCATCTTGTCCTAGAATCTGGTTCAGACGTACACATTATGAATGCAATTTATTTATTTTGACTGACAACTCCATTTCGACAAATGATTTGTCTGGTATGGGGTGTGATGGTACTAATATGAAAAATTGCCAATTCTCCAATTCGATCCAATTAGTGTTAAAGATTTTCCTACAATCCTAATGCATCTCAGTACTGAACAAAAGTACCGTTATGATATATGTTTGGCTTTTATATCTGGTTTTTGTTCAGAGAATCTCTCAAGAAGAAGTCTTTGCAAGATGTCACATTCTCGATGGTTGGCGAACCAGCTGATAATTGAAAGACTTTGCCTACATTTGTTGTTTAAGTATATGCTCGGTGTTGGTTCAACATAAAATTCAATTCTGCATGCGTCAATATGGCCATACATCCGCACGATGCGATTATATTCAGACGTTATCTTCCTGATTCCAGAACATCAATAATCGATCCTGTAATACAGATTCTGATTCTGATATTTCGGGCACTGACATTTTACTCGGAATGATATTTGACTCTCGTCTCTCCGTGCGTCAACTGGGTTTGCAGCGAATAACTCTGGCAAGGACAATTTAGTCGTAAATTTTGTGTTCCTGTACTTAATTTTGATGCAGTAGACTATTATGACTTGGTGGACTGGCAAAATAAAAACATTAAGGAGCAATTAAAAGAAATTGTCTCAGAACCAGAACTGGGGGATCACATTAAATTAAATGTCTTCCATGCCACACACAAGCGGTTGAAAGGGCTGTAATCGCGATCGATGGAGTTGTTAGAAATAAAGGAAAGTCTCGAAACACATGGACCAAGTTCAATACCAAAAAAGATTTCGCTGTGTGAAAAAATTGGTAATATTTTTTTTTTTTAGTGAAGATTCTTCTTTTTATAAATTTATAAAGCTATTTTTTCGGGTAACATATTTTTTTATATTGATTTTTAAATACACATTTTTTCTGAAAAACATGTATGGACAACTATTTGAAAACAACTTTTCCGATAATCCCTTTAAACATATTTTAGATCGTGTGACAAGTTATCTTAGTAACAATTTTTGAAAAATAGGCCTATTTATTTTTTTAGTTTTTAAAAATCAATCCACCCTTGTAGAACCAATGTATGCAAGTCAATTTTTTAAATGAATGCCCGCGGGATGAAAGTTTGTATCTAATTTAACGGGGTTTATTGCATGTCGCCGTTATAATTTATTTTTTAAGAATTATTAAAATAAAGATTTTAGACCGTTATGTTTGGTTTTAATTGCAATTTTGTCCTATTCCATTGACCACCACTGTATCAACGATGAAATCCAAATTATATACCAAACAACAATAAGAGTTATTCAGTTTTGTGTTAATTCCAAGAATTGCTTGCAAATACAATCTAAATGCAACAATTTCCTAAAATCTCTACACTCACACAAAGTCCTCTATATTTACTTATAATCCAGCATATACATATACCAGTTCAAAGTTAACGAGCATACAAAAAGTACATATTCTGCATCCCGTCAAGTACTCACTACTCAGGCCACTCGTGCACTGGTTGCACTAATACTTGTTAATCGAGCTGCATCTGCGTTCCTATTACACATACACAACTATACAAGACACAAAAGCACTGCCTGGAGAGGAAATACATCCAAATATATAGGTCAATAGGTCAAGTGGCACGCGACAGCGAGTTTGCTCGAAACTATATAATATGCCAGAAGAGCGGATAATGTATTCCATATAGAGCCATTGTTATACATATACATACACATGTATATATATAAAACTAGAACAAATTATAAACTGGTTTCAGGAAAATGCTTCCAGACTAACTATGTACATAACTTTGTTGCTATTATATGGGTCACAGCAACAAATCACAGCAACGCAAAAGAAAATGAAGCTTTTTACATTTTATATTTAATTTCTATGTTTGACATTGTAATAGCCTGGCATAAACAAATTTACGTTAAATCTTTATTTTTATTATTTTAATGGAACTAAGTATGTATGTGTGATCCGAAAAAAATCCTTGATAATTTGAAGCGTTTCACTGTACCAAATCCACTTGACGAAGCTCCCCGTTTAGACGATGCGAAAAAGTAATCTTGCCGAGGCAACGCATTGTGCCAATGTAAGTTTTATTTTCGTAGTGAGATTATCTTGTTAATAAACCTTTGTTGTCCACTTTAGGAAACAGACAGTGACTCAAATGCTAGTACCAAAACCAGGAATGCTCTGTTACATCGAAAGTAAGTATTTCTTTTATGAAACTTCAGCTATAGTCATTTTGTGTTATTTTTAGAAACAGTAGATATCCAGAAGCTGATAGAACTTCCAAACGTCAAAAAGAACAATCTGTTGAGATCGTTGACAGCTATTCCTCCAAATTCGTCAAAAACATGCCACTGCCGAAATTGAGATGCCCAAACGAAGAATGCACACTGGCCGACATCGGTCTTAATTCCACCGACGTAGAAAACTGGAACGGCATCAAGCAACCACACAAAGCGGACCTAATGGATCTACTCATGACAATGATTCAAAACTACGAGAAAACTAATGTCCAGATCAAGATTAAAGCCACAACTTTCAATTGTCATATGATGGTGCTACAGTGTTACTCGAATTTCTTTATGGAGCTGACCAACGAACAACTGGTCATTCTGCCCGCCGATAAGGTAACACCACAGGCATTTGTTATGGTTTACGACTGGATGTTATCTCCAAAGCCAATGGTCAGACGTGAAGGTATTCTGGAGCTATTCAATGCGGCACAGTACTTAAAGATAAAAGGTCTTGTCGATCAGTGCTGGGTATGTGTAGACGATGCCGAACGTTTTTGTGAGGATGCAGCATTCATGCTATACATAGAGGCCCGTAAGTTTGGCCATGACTTGATACAGGAGTTAATGCTGACCCGTGTTTGTAAGTTTTTCCTAACATTGGTATCCACGCAAGAGTTTCTCGACCTTAGCCCTCGAGAACTGTGCACATTGTTGAATTCGAACACAATCGGTCTAAACTCTGAACTCGAGGTATGTTCAATCCAGAATATTATGTTCATTATAAAAACACATAATAACACAGGTACTTATGTCTGCCGCAAGATGGCTGGACTACAAGTGGTCCGAGCGAAAAGTACATATGCTCGATGTAATCCACTGTGTGCGCTTTGGTCTAATGTCTCCATGGCAATTGGCCGAACTCAAACGAAATGCAGATTCCCAACCATTACAGCAGATAATGTGCTCGGAGGAGGTTCAACAATTGGTAGCCGATGCATTACCGTAAGTTCTTTGTTTATAATTATTTATAAAACTTACCAAACCTAATTTATATAGATATGCCATTATGAAATGCTGGAACGGAAATAATCCCGACAATGTTGATCATTTTCTGGAACACATTGAAATGACCGAACCACAGAATCGACAGTGGGTTCAGGATCCTAAGCACATGACACGTGACAATCAGATGTACAGTTCGTACGATTCATTTCTACTTTATCTGGAAATGATACGTGGAATGGGACGAAATCATTGGCGTAACTTGCAGTGCTACGAGGGCAATCCTAATAAGTCCGCTGAGTATGGTCCCACGGATGGACCACATGTGGTTAGTGAATCGAATAGAGTTGAGAGCATCATATCCAGTAACAGATCCGCATACTCAACGGAAACGGGTGGCTTTAGTTCGAAAGACTAAAATTTACTGTAATATTTGTGTATCACCTAAATTAATGATGAATTAAATCAAACATATTTTTAAAAAATCTTAAATTATATTAGTTCAGTTGAATGTATTTACATTGAAGGCATGACAACTGATTTTCCAAGGTAAGTGCCAATTTGTGATACGGCAGCAATTGGAAGTCCAGTTGTTGGTGCCATAGTCCTAATTGGCTCTATAATTTCGTTTATATTTTCAGAGCAAAACACCAGAGAAACAACCACCCTTGATGATCGACCAATTGGTTCAATTCAATTCTCGTGAAACTGATCCAATACCTATCAGACATTATCGTGATGCAACCAAGGAAAAACACCGCCGAATGTTGAGAAGTCGTTCAAGGAAACGTATTCCGATTGTGCCTGCAAAGCTTACAGTTTTGTGGACAAAAGAGGATAGAACAAGTCCAATTTTAGATTGTAAGATTGCAGAAAATAATCAAAAGGCAGATGCAGTGGACACCTCAATTCAACCAAAAAGTGGCACTAAAATTATGACTCTTAAATTCAAAGACCTTTCAATTCAAAGACCTATGTCTATAAGAGTGAAGCTACCATTCACGGAATTCCAAAAGTATGAAAATTAAACTTTAACATATGTTCGTAATAATTTATTATTTCAGTAGTCAACAAAGTCCTTCAAATATTCCAATAATGGATAAAATACTGATATTTGGTGGCATCGTTGGTCCAGGGAATGTTGATAGATTAGCGCGTGATGTGTGGCAATTTTGTACGCAATCAAATCATTGGGATCGTATAGCATACATGCCAGAGCCTCGACGACATCACCAGGCGGTCGTATTTCATGAACGTGTTTATATTACTGGTGGTTTCACTCGTTCTAAACAACAACATTGGGTAAGCTATAATTAAAATTAAGTTTATAATAAATGGAAAATCTAATTTATGTCAAAGGAACTTACCAGCATAATGTGGAGCTTCGATCATCTAACGAAATCCTGGTTTAGTGAGAAAAGTATGCCGTACGCCCGCAGTGAATTTGGTTTTGTTGTGGCACATCTACAGATCTATGTCATCGGTGGTCTGGATGACAAACAAAATCACCTAAAGTCAGTTATTTGCTATGATCACGTCAATGTCAAATGGACAGAAATGCGCCCTATGAATGTGGCACGTTCTGGTGCTGCGGTGGTCAAACACAATGGACTTATTTGGGTAGCCGGTGGCAGAACACAGCAAGATGTTATATTGGATTCTGTGGAACGATACGATCCTATAATTGATCGTTGGACAATGATGGATGTGTCATTGAGGATACCCAGGTGCTATGCGCATTTATGTTCAATTGATGATAGATTGTATATTGTGGGTGGTGTTGACCAGTATAATACTAGAGAACGTTGCCTGAGTTCGGTGGATCGTTACGATTCAATGTTAAAAGAATGGTTGTACGAAGATGATATGGAGCAAACGAGGTACAATCCATTTGATAGTAGCCTTTTTACCTGATTTTTGTTTATTGTTTTAGGCTGGGTCATCTCGCAGTTTGCTTAGGCACACAGATTGTAGTGATCGGAGGAATGTCTGTGGTTAATTATGATGGTCATCCTTTTTGTAGTATTGAATGTTACTGCACAGATCGATTAACTTGGATTGGCGGTATCCAAGAGTGTACTGCATGCAACTTTGACAATACATCAGCTGCCGTTGTTATTAGTTCTTGTCCGGACGACGAATAGTAAAGTCACTTGGTTGGAAATTGTCAAATGGCTATTGATAAAGTGTATAATATTGTTATGGGTTTTTTGAAAACCAAACGAATAATTGCTTGCTTACGAACTAAATGTAATGCAATAAAAAGGGTTAACGTTTATCCTAAGCTGTTATAAATTAAGATTATGATTTGAAGGTTTTGTTTTCTATTGGGTTCATTTTTTTATCGTACCCTGACTTTTTTCCCTAGCCGAATTGATGCATTCAATTATAACATTATTCCAAACAAACCACGAAAAATATTTCTGATGTTTAAAAATGATTCAACTTTATATAAGCATTAGGCGATTTCGCTAACTGAGTCCGCTGGATTATCACCATTTGAGTAACATTTGAGTATACTGTAATGGGGTAGATACGATAAATTATACTCACAATAATCGAACATTCATTTACGGTACGCCGCCGATATAAATAAATTGAGCTGCTCAAGCCGCCGAGTCCATCTGCTCTACATAAATGCACATATCAGTGGTTTTCCATATTATATTACTATAGACGAACTTAGCGTCATCGACTCAACATTTGTTTTTGCAACTGTACGAAGAGTATTTAAAATAGATTATTTTGCATTTTAATATTAAGTATGTCAGACGAGAAGTTCAAGTTAGATGTAAACGTTTTATCAATGAAATTATTTCCAATTCGTATGTTATTAAAAATGTATGGATGTATTTCGCTCAATTGCAAAGAGAAGAAAAGTGTACCGATTCTATTCATGCTTTTATGCTGCAAATTTAAAATAAAAAATAATTGACATTGTAAACACGTAAAATAATTTTCTGAAGAATTTTTGCAATCGAATTGTTTTCAAAAATATGGGAAGTATAATATAATTTGATTTCAATGAATTCTACGATTTCAATTTTTACTACTTCAACTCCATTTAAACAGAGGCTCATCAGGAAGGGACATTTTCAGTTATACGATAGAAGTACAATAATACGCTATTGCAAAATATATAATATTAATTAAAAAATATTAAAGATTAGAGTGATAGAAAAGCCTTTATTTTTTGGAATATATCTAATATGTATTTAAGTATTCGGGAAACCAGTGCTTCAAATAAGATGGTTCATATGTCGGAGGAGATCGTAGTCAATAAAGTTCATTTTAGTTTTATCAAAGTCCTTACAAAATACGAGTAATAAATAAAAGACGTCAGACAGTATTATTAATGGTATTAGATTAGCTTTTGGGAAAATCGCATGCAAGTCTTTTTGAACCAACTGTACCATATAGGGAGCATTTCATCATGAGGATATCTTCAGAATACATTATTGCTGCCAAACATTTTATCAAATTGTTTACAAACTTATTTCAAAAGAAATATTGCTCTTCGTCTTGTTAAATGTATATATGTTGGGGTATTCGGAGAGGTTGATTAAATAGAGAATATATTTTATAAAAGAGTGTCAAAAAAGTCTTGCGGTATTTTCGCTAGGTGTCGATTTAAGCGCGTTGTTCTAGTTGTATTCATCGCATCGGGTGATGCTATCGCTGGAGCCCAACAGCAATGTCGGAGCTCTCCTGGCCACGACGAAATTCCTATAGGCCAAACCAACGTTCGCTTCGAAATTATGAAGTCGAAAGGTGTTTCGCAGTGCTTCAACTGCCAACATTTCGGGCACCCCTCCCGGAATTGCGCAACCACAGATGAGCACTCTCAATGCCCAACCACAAGGTCCGCAGAGTCAAAGGCCAAGTGAGTAAGAAACCTCATTGCGGCAACACCAATAAATACCGCTGCCTGGAAACTGGGTTCTCTTGAAACTACGCCAATCCTGATAAAAACAGATACTAATAAATATTTTCTTTTTGTTTCAGCTTACAGATTCCCCAAAGGCACGCAAAAACCTTGACGTGTCAACGCCCATAATAAGTGAGCAGTTTCCAAAGTTGGTACAAGTGTCTGCAAATATGTCGAGGTCTCTACATAAATGCAGACACTAGTGCCAACTTTGGAAACTGCTCACTCATTATGGGCGTCGACTTCAACGCAAGACACGAGCACTGGAACAACCGCAATCATTGTCAAAGTGTAACCTCCCCTCGACGACTGGTTAATGCATAAATGAGGATCTGGTGCTCCGAACGAATATGACTAACAACAATCTTCTTTCTGTTTTTGATTTTCCTGCAGACGCATAAGCTGTAGCACTTCGAGTTTGCCGAATCTGAGCCCATTTCGTCAATCTCAGTTTTCAGTAATACAAACTGGAGTCGATTCAACAGTACAGTAGACGGCGGACTGGAAAACATCAGTATCCCGAATCATCACAACATGAGTACAGACGACATAGATCATGCGGTCGAACATCTGGCCGATCTCATGACAGACACCATCGAAGAAATCGTCCCAAAATTGGAAATTCGAAGAAATACTCAGGTACTGTTGCTCCCAGATGTACTTGCGTTGATCAAAGAAAAGAACAGGCTCTCAGACGACAATGGCAGAGAAACTTCTATGCGCACTAACTGAAGAGCCAGCTTAGATGCCTTACGAAGATCGTCGATGACCGGATATATATGCTCGACGAATCTACTGGGAAAAAGCGCTACAGGGTGTGAAACAAAACATCAAGAAATAAGGTTTCCTTTGACAAACACCTTGAGACACTGGACCTCCCAAACACATTGAAAGGGTTCACAAACAGAATGATAATCTGAGGGACCAGGTCTTCACGGCCCACGTCAAAAGCACCGTCAGGAACGAATTTCAAGGTACTTTCGCTCCAGTAGTACTCTAGAGTAATTATATGCCAGCCAATCCTTAACTTAACTTTCCAGAACACCACCTGGTCAGCTATGAAAGCCTGCGCTACATTATCCTATCTTGCTTTAATAAGAATAGCAAATGAGGTTAGTTTATTTATTTATTTTTGGGTTCCAAAAACCCGTGTACAGTTTACATGTATTTAAACAGTACTACAGTTACGAGTGAATATTAGTACTCATATCCAACGAAACCAATTTATATAAAAGAATTCAATAGATATTCTGACTCATTAGCTAATTAATAATCTCTAATATCATGAGTTGCCAATTTGTTGAAATCTGATAAATATTTAGTTTTATTTCTATAATTTAAAGCGGCATATGGAAATGTAAGATCTCTATATAATATATAATCGGAAATTAATTCGATTTAATTGATGGGCATTTTGATTCGTATAAAAAAGTATAAATTAAGCAACCACATGTTTCACGGTCATGACAGACTGTGTATTGAGTATCATCGTTTAAAGATGCGTTAATTCACAAAGTTCTATTTTTTGGATTAGACAAATGGACAAAACTATTTGCACTGCTTTCGGAAATTTATACATCAGTTTGAGTATTGTTTAGATTTAGTTTTTGGTATCCTAAAATAAAAAATATATGTATATATAATATTTAAATGTTAAATTACCCAAAAACGTAGCCTTAATCTCGAATATTACAAATGCGATAATGCTTCATATAAATAATATATAAAATGGGTTTTTTCTTTATTTATGAATTTATATTGTGTCACAATTAGTTGAGGTCCATGCTAGCAGTGCTTATTTTTTTTTTGAAAAAAAAAACTATTTCGCAAAATTTGCAACAGATGGCCTTGAATCAAATGCATTGTCATTATATATGTAAACATCTCAATATCTCTAGTCTGATAAATTGTGTTCTGTTTTAAAAAGCCAAACTGATATTATTTTTTACATATAATTTATTATGCCAGTCCTAATTTTTGATTTTCGCGCATTTGAACGTTCGAGCATCTGAGCCGGACCCCAGAAGTTGCTCAAATGTTTTTTACGAGAATGGCGTAAAATATATATGATAACTTGTGTTGTGTTTTAAAAATCCAAACTGACTAATATTTTTTTACATATAATTTATTACGCCAGTCCCACACAGATGTACCACATTGAACAGAACTTCAGGCAACATTTTGCCTGGCTCGGTTGACGAAAGTTAATATTATTTGTTTTGATTTTTTTAATTCAATATAAAATATAATATATTGCACGAACTTTAGATTTTTAGGTTATACACCATTTATTTATTTATTTAATAACCTAAAAGACAATTCGATTTTTTTATATATGTAAAAAAAAAAAGTTTATTATTATTTGTTTCGATTTTTTATATATAAAATGTACTTTTGATTTTTAGATTTTATGTCATTTAATTAATAATTATTTGATAACCGATTTTTAAAATTCCGATTTGTTTATATGTAATTAAAAAATCGATAGTTTAACATTATTTGTATCGATTTTATATATACGATACATTTATTTATTAAATAAACTAAAAATCTATTTTTTTAAATATGTAATTAAAAAAATCGAAAGTTTATTATAATTTGTTTCGATTTTTCGATTTTTTTTAAATATAAAATGATCTTTTAATTTTTAGATTATTGTCATTTTGTTATTTATTAAATAACAAATTTTTAAACTTTCTATTTTTATGATTGTTTAAATTCAATTTCTAATACAAAAAATCGATTTGAAAATTAGGATTTTTGTTTGATTTTTTGATTTGTAGGTTATATTTTATATTATTTATTATAAAAACACACGCTTTCGAATTATTCGATTTTTATATAAAATTCAAACTTTCGAGACTTTTAGATTATATTTTATTTAATTCATTATCGATATTATAATAATATTCTAAAAACCCCGATGTAAACATTCGATTTTTAGGATATTTTTAATTTAATTTATTATAATAATACCAATATATAAACCTTTATATTTTCTTAAATTCGATTTTTTACCAAATTTCGATTTCGAATTTACATTTTTATAAATTTTATTATTTCGATTATTATTTTTAAAAACTTTCGATTTTTGGATTTTTTAAATTTGATGTTTTACAAATCTGTCTAATTCTAATTAAAATAAAAAACTTAAAAACTAAAAAATCTCTTGAAAGTGTCGGATTTTTTTTTTAAACAAAGCTGGGACACCCTGATTTGATACCATATGTAAGCATATGTGAAAACGGTTACCGTAGTCATGTCAAATACGCCATAGGAAGCGGCTGTTTGTGGAAAAATTACAACTTAGGACACACTGTACAATTATTTTCTGCAAAAAAAAAATATGGTTACAAAAATATAGATACCAAATTGATAGACACCTACATTTTTTTGGCACAAAAATGTGGACACCAAAGCAGATAAAACTTTGGTACAGTTTTAACATATATATTTTTTTTAAATAATTTAAATAAATTTAACGCCAGTCCTAATTTGTTATGTTCGCGCATATGAGCCGGGCCCATATTACAGAGTGAACCCTTCTTACCTCGAGATCTCGTGTCGATGTTTCAATTCAAAATCATCATATTGTGGATTTGTATAAAAGTTTTTTGTATCAAATTTTATGTTGTTAAGAGTAGTCTTACGCAGGCAAATTATTTTTACCGACTTTCAAATGTCTGATTTTTTGATGGATTTTTTTGAATTTTAAAGAAAGAAAGAGTGTGTATCACAAATATAATGTCAAGGAGTGGCCATCTTTTGCAAATGCGGCGAACCTAGTGAATAGTTATTTTTCTAAATATTTCACCACTGCTAGCATGGACATCAACCAATTGTGACAATAGAAATTCACACGCATGTCATTTTTAATTTATATGTTGACGTTTGCATATTATGTTATTACTTAATATTTATTATTATTATTTATTGAATTTGTTATTCTGCAATGTGCAATTAATACTACTTTTTTAAAATTGTTATACAAAAATCTAAATTTATAATTTCGTCTATAGTTTTTCAGTAGTTTTCAGTATTATCTATTCAACCAATATTCAAAATATGTTTCATATGCTAAAAAACTGGTTGGTTCAGCCACGAGTTCAAGCTGTTGTTTTTCTTTTGCTAGCTCTTGGTTATGCGTTTTGGCCACAAATACAGAATGATGCTAACATAGAAGATATATCTTCCTCCGGTGAAAAAGTACACATTATTACTGAGCAGGATCTGCAAAAATATAATGGGCAACCCGGTAGCAAAGGATTGTATTTGTCGATTCTTGGCAGTGTTTATGATGTACAGAAGGGCTTGAAGCACTACGGTCCCGGCGGCTCATACAACTTTTTTGTAGGCATGTATAAATAGACATAAATAAAAATATACCATTTATATATAGTTTATCTAATATTGATTGTACTTTTAAAGGTCGGGATGCATCAACAGCATTTATAACGGGAAAATTTGAAGTGGATAATGACTCCGATGTAGGGGACGTTTTATCACTTAAACCAGAAGATATTTTGGCTCTGAGAAACTGGCAAGATTTCTACGACAAAGACTATACATTTGTAGGCAAGCTGGCCGGACGGTACTATACTACGGCCGGTGAGGAAACGGATTACTTGCGTAAAGTTAAAGCAATTGTAGAGCAGGCCAAAGAACAAAAAAGCGCAGACGCTCAGCTTAAAATTCAGTTTCCTCCGTGTAACATTGAATGGTCTGCCGAACATGGAACACGTGTATGGTGCACAGATCAGAGCGGTGGTGTACAGCGCAGTTGGGCTGGTGTACCTCGAAAGTACTACGAAGCCGGCAAGTCGGAATACCGATGTGCTTGCGTTCAGCCGGACAGTAAGCATGGAAATGTAGAGGAGTACGAGAACTGTGATCCAACGTCAGTGTCGTGCTTTTATGTGGTGGATTAGCTTATATATATAATTGCCTTAAGTATTGTTAAAATGGTTGTTATCTTGTGATAAAAATATTCCATGTAAAATGTAATTTATAAACATATTTTTATAAGATGAATTATAATAATAAGTAGATAATTATTTATTGATAATTCCAGAAAATGTTGTCCATATAATAATAGAAATTGAAGACAGAATATTCATACAAGCCTTCGAAATTTATACTCTAGCCCGCGCACAAATTAGAATGAATAAATTTGCTTAGCAAGTCAGAAAATATTTTGTGTAATATACATTTGTTTGATTTGGTGCATCTATTGGTAGATGGTAAAATAAAACTTCATTTATATCACTTTTGCTTTGGAAAAAAGAAGACATACTATTTAAAATATACAATATGATTATACCATCCATCAAATGAATTTAATTTACTCACGATTGAAAAGACGAAAATTTAGATGGGAAAAAAATAAGTTCACCTGTTTTTTTTTTAGAATCTCACTAATTTTAGTTTTTGTAATTTCTGTGTTTGTGTCTGACAAGAGCGATTGCACAACAAAAATTAAATCTATCAAGATAATTTAATTATTTTATCATAACGAAACTGGAGTATAGTTCCACGATCTCAAATAAATATTTCGACAGGATTACCACTACTTGCTTTCTTTGGTGACCCTCACATTGAAAAGTCTTAAAGTGGGCCACATGCTAGTATTTTTTTTTTCATTCACAATCAAAAGGATTATATTTTTATAATCTAAAAAATCCTAGTTTTTAATTTAAATATTAAAAATTGAATTTGAATACAGCTGAATGGTTTTTTTAGCAAGGCTAAATTACTCGTTAATAGCCGCGGCACTTCGGTACTTCTTAATCGAATAAAGTACTATAATTTTATAAAAAGTGTACAAATTTTAATTTGTTCACTTTGGCAGCACTGTTTGTGACTTTGTTTTTCTATGGATTTATTCAACAAAAATTGTTTCGCTGGATCACTGGCCAACAATTAATGATTTGCAGATAAGATTATAATTGACAATAGAGCTTTATATGTAACCTAAAAATTATAAAACATGAATTGATCTTAATATATAAAAGAGCGTGACGTTAGTTACTACGCTTATAACTCAAGTAGTATGCCTAAGAAAATTCCCTGAAAATCCCAGAAAAAAATATGAAATTATGAAATGGTCGAGCAAATAAAACAACCAAACAACTTGAAAATGAAAATCAACGCGTAAGAATAAGTGCTTCATCAAGTGATGTTCAATTTCATCGCTACTCTGGTTTATAGTATATCATAAAAAGATTCCTTTTATCTCTTGTGAGACATAGGGCCAATGTGTTACGCGTTACGAGAGTGAGTCACTAGTGGCCGGTGACTCACTATATATAGTCTCTTCAAACATCAACAGTCAGCACCCACGGGCCACAATAATATCTATTTATATAATTGATTTATTAATATTTTTTAGGAAGTGTCTTTAGGTGTCATCTTCCCCTTTTTACAGACGCACTGTTTCAAGTAAGTATTGTTTCTATGTACATACATTGAAAATATATTATTTCAAAGCTTTAATTCACTTTTAGGTTACTTTTAGAGTACTTTTTCCATGGTACCTTGTTTTACAACAATATATACAAGTTGTCCAACACTGTTTCAAATAAGTTATATTCGTGTTTGTATTTATAATTAATAAATTAATGTTTTAATAATTTTTTGGTTGAGTTCTAGAGAGTAACCTTCAGATGCCGAATTGTGTTCCCATTAAACTCTAGCACCAACACTGTAGTGTACATGTACATTCAGCAAAAAAATGATTTATTATTGTTGCCAATGAATTAATGTTAATGTTCTTGTTGCAAAAATATTTTCTGTCGATGCCGGCGAAACATTTTACATATCACCAAGCAGTCACCATCGGTCAAATTCTGTGTTTTGCGGCCGCCAATTTCGAAATTTGCCGTATAAATGGTATTCCATGTTAAGTAGGCGGCTGCAAGCGCAAACTGTCAAATCGTTTATTGACATTACTTGAAATACTCGAAATATTTTATATAATATAATATTATATTATGTATCTTCATAGTACGATGACTGTGCCGATGCTGATGCAACTAACTTTGCGAATGTGGATGTGCTGATGCTGACGACAGGTCCCCGAAATGCTCGTACTCATCGCCGAGTTGAGTCTGAGCAAACGTCTGGACACATCCCAGACCCAAATATACGCTTTACTCTATGCTTATTCCTGACCCAATATTCTGTTTTAAAAAAGTTAAACACTTTCCAAATGCAATATTATTTCAGTTAAAATCTAAAGGGTCGGCGACCAAACTGCCCGCTGGAACTGCGCTTTACTTTTGCCTGCGATGTAACTAAAAATATAAGAATTCGGGTAAAAACAATTTTAAACAAATGTAAAAAGTTACAACATATAAAATATAATTGGCGCCCGCCAAACTGTCTGACCCTCGTTGTCGTTGCTTATAGCCCGTGTGGTGTATTTCAAATATTTTGTATATAGGTGTTGTATTCTGTGTGAATCATCGTGTGCCCCATTTCTCTTAGTAAAATTATTTTCGAAATTATCCGCATTGAAATGACAGTTGCAGATTTTGACAGTAGCAGGTGGCGGCCCACTTAAAGTGACACACTTTTAAAAAAGTGACTCACTCAGAATAGGCCCGCTGGACTGCGATTCACTTTTAAAATGAATTTTCTTTCAGGCATGTAACAAAAAACCTAAACACATTTGGGGTTATATTATTAGCATACAAATAAATTTCATATATACTTACTTACTTACAAGAAAAGATTTACGCCTTCAACTTTTGTCTGCGTTGTAATTGTAGGTTTTCACAACAACTTTTGCATTCGATCCCAATAGAGGTTTTCACAAAAACGAACGTCGAAGACACGACTCACACTCAAGAGCCAAAACTACTCTTTTGAAACAAATCGAACGCACAGACACAATGGGTGCATTGTAATATTTATTTTTATTGAATTTTTAAAACGCATTATTATTAGATATTTTGTTAAGCTAAACATGTTCGTTAAAAAATTAAATTACATTAATTTAATTAATTCAATTATTACTAAATCTGAATTAGAAAAGGTAGCCCAGAATTACCTTAGCACAATTCATACCGTCCACCGTGCGGTCTTGCTCAATTTCTCAGAGCGTTCAATTGAGCTACGTCGCTGCGTATTGCGATTTGCGATGGCGAATGTCGCTAGCAGAGTGTGTGTGCTGTTACTTTGAGGTTCAGGCTTTTGGGTACAACCATCAGTCTGGACAAAACGTGCTATTGCCGTGATATTACATTGCAATTCAGAACTAAACGGCCTGCAAATATCTACAGACATTTGGGTCCAGTCATCAGTCTACACACATTGTGCTATTGCTGTGTTATGACATTTGGGTTCTGCAAATGTCTACAGACTTTTCACAATTTGACAAGTCTTAGTGACTTAGTAGGACATTATTGAGTAAAAGTGACTCACTTTTTCGTTGCGAATAGCACTTTTATTACAATTAGAGTCGAACCACTAGTGACTAACTTAGATTAGACTGCATAACATAACGTACATAACTTTTTTTTTTAAACAAAATCAGCAGAATGCGAGGATTAAACATTGGATTATTATTATTCAAATACATTTAATTATTAGTCATGTAAAAAAGCAGAATCCGAACTTTGTTCGATTATATTTAATCCAAAAGATCTCGAAATTGCCCTCTTTAAAAACAAAAAAATAGCGTTTTCTATAAAAGACGTCATCCGGAATCTCGGTTGTTATTGACAAAAACAACAATCGAGATGGATATATATTGTACTATACATAAATATCTCTTCGGAAATATAACTAATATACACTTATCTTAAACCGGTACAGCGTGTGTATTATACACATACTAGTGAAACCGCTCTTTATATAAAACAAATGTTTTGTTCAGTTTTAACGAATAAAGTTATATATATATACAGTGGCGGACAACTAATTGGAAACAACAATTTTTATTATATTTATTGTACCAGAAACTATTTAAAAATATATCAAATTGTTTATTTTTTTAAGATATTGCCTGCCTAATCCGGACAACTAATTATTATTATAATTTCGAAGAATAATTGAACGCCCATATATCTTTTGGAGAAAAAATCGATGGAAGACAATTTAATTGACTGTGCACTTTTAAAAATATGATATTTGACGTTATAAAGGTTAAAGGTTAAAAAAGGTTACGACAAGGGGCTCTATCGAAACCCAAACTTTTATCGAAACGGCATATCAAAATTTACACCTTTTAACCTATTAAAGAGGGGGATCATTGAAAATGGGTATGCTGAATCTTAGATTCTGCATTCAGCATATTGATTCTTTGTACCACAACGGACAACTGTAATCTGATACTTGTTTGCATTTTCAAAGCACCTTTGCACACATCATCTCTATCGACCAATTACCCTAAAGTTGCCGAACTTTGCCGACAACCGCCGAACGCTTGATGACGTCATTTTTTTTGTGACGGGTTTTTCATTCTACACGCCAGTATAATCATTTTCAATGATAAAACAATCCCTGTTTAAAATCACAGCAAAAAAATAGAATTAGATAGTATTACAGGATAATGGAAAAGAATCCGCTAATTATATTAATGTTTCACTGTAACTGTACTGATCGTTTGGCTTTCACCGCATGCTTTAGAAAGCCAAATAATACCGAAAAAGAGTCGAGTTATAGCAAAATGACAAACCCACCGCGAGTAACCGCTGCACAAAAACAGAAGACTTTAATCCTAGCATTAATCCTGTCATTTAAAAGGACCATTTAAACATTACATTCAATGCGTATATTCACATCAATCCTCAAATTCATCCAGCCGCATTATCGTGCTGGAAAAGCGTTCGGCGTCTTAATAAGTTTTCGGTGGAAACGAATCTTAATAATACTTAGCCGCTCGCTTTTCCTGCTCTATACCCACATATATTTCATCGTCAGTATACACACACACACACACACAGACATTTTCAATTATGTAGATGTTATCATAATGTGCTCGAAAGTTTACAATTTTATATGACGAAGTTTGCGTTCAACGATGATGAAACATGCATAATTACTTCTCCCGTGGCCATAATTATCTGTCTCTTTATTTTACACATGCATATAGATATAATTTTATATTATATGTAGTTTGTGGTAGGAAACTATACAATCTTATAAAATGTACCTATATATTATAGAATATTATATAGTTTGTTGGAAAACTTTGCTATGGTAAGTGTGGAAAACTTTGTAACTAAGTAGGTTAGATTCGTTAGAGAGCAAGTTTAAAAATTTGTCTTTTCTTATATTACTATATATACCTTATAAGTTCATCCGTAAACACGTATATTTAATCTGTTTTATATATGTACCTACATACGTGTTGAAACTTATATATAAAGCTTTTAAGCTAGAAGACGCGAACCTTTTTATACACTGTAACAATCAAGTAATTGGATGTTCGCTGAATTGTTAAAATTAACCAAAGCTCTTTTGGAAGTTATTTCTGGGCAGACACACTCCGGAATCTTGTTCACATAGAAAATAAAACATCCAACATATTGGGGATATTGGCCCGAGGCACTTTGGAATTTAAGACAAGGTTGGCGTACGGTCTCTCATAAAATCTAACGAACTATGAACGTGATAGTATAAAAAATTCAATGCTTCGTTGCTAAACGTTGTTAAAATCAGAATTTACAAAATTGGAGAATTCTTACCGATTTTATGGTTATAAGCAGTGTTCTTGGTTGGGAAAAAGAGCACAAGAAGCTGAAGTTTCTAATCTACAATCTACGGTCTGCTAATACGAGATCGCGGATTTTTGTCAAGTTATCCTCCGTGGTAGCTGTTTTCGGAGCATCCAGGCATGGCTCATCAAGAACCGTCGTGCGACCACGTTGAAACAATTTTTGACGGTCGCCATCGAAATAGAAGAGCCACCGTACAAAGCATCCAAGCGCTTTTTGATTTCTCAGCGCGATTTCCCTTCCAAAAGCAAAAATCGAATCACCGAACGATATTGCTCATTTTCCATTTTTATAAAAACAGATGATACGCTGATATGCCATCGGGCAGTGTGTAGAAAAAAAAAATATTTTTGGATTTTTTTCTAGAAAACATTGTTGTTTTTGGATTTTTTTCTAGAAAAAAAATACTTTTGGATTTTTTTCTAGAAAAAATGTAATTTTTGGATTTTTTTTCTAGAAAAAATGTAATTTTTGGATTTTTTTTTAGAAAAATTGTAATTTTTGGATTTTTTTCTAGAAAAAATTGTTATTTTTGGATTTTTTTCTAGAAAAAATTGTTATTTTTGGATTTTTTTTAGAAAAAATGTTATTTTTGGATTTTTTTTTATAAAAAGTGTT
>JANSTU010000220.1:0-19610 GCA_027564075.1 Bolitophila hybrida
GATATATATAGATATAGATTAATTAATAATAATAAGGATTGGCTTTTTAAAATCAACAGAATTTTCTATATATAAATTAACGTTCGAGCACCTGACCTGTTCCTATTTAATCAGCGTTTGTACACAATTTCAAAAATTGCGAAAATGGCAACGACTCCTCGCTAGTGAATATTTTGGGTTAAATTGTCGCGCCAATGTCGGTGTGCAATGTTCTGTAAACCCAATTACGCCACTGCCTCTACGTAATCTACGTAAAAATCTCGATTATAAAAGACATATCCTCCCGCTGATGAATTCTTCTTGACGATGTTGCGTTTTCTGATCGCTAGTATATATATATATACAATATATACATACCTATATATGTTATGTATGGTGCAGAAATCCTCGCTTTTAGCAAATTTCTCAGATCTGTTAATTTGGGATAATCTATTGTGAACGACAATTTTTAAATCACCTCATTTTATCTAGTTTCAGAGTAATAACTTTTATCTTTTTGGTCTTTATGTTGAAGTCATCAAGATATAAGGCTGAACTGAACAGATTAACTGGCGTAATGTTGTGCAGCGCAAATAGCACACATTTCTTAAATTAATGAAAACGGTCAGAGTGTATGTAAAAACCGCTCTTTGCATCGTCTAGACATTTTAAGAATATATCGTAATCTCCTTGGTTTGTGAATTGGAGCTTAACGTCAGTTGAGTTGTTTCCGACTATCTGCTCGCGTTGAAAATTGTGTAGTAGAGTATCTATGTCAGCGCGATTTTGTGAACTTTCATGTTTTTGTTGTGGAATTGTAGGAGCAGTGTCGTATAACGGAATATACAGATAAGTATATACAATTGTGGGAACATCACAAAGCTCGGTCCATACAAGAACAGCAAATTTAAATACAAAAAATAATAAATATAAACAACATACGTACTGTGAAAAACAAACAAGCACACAACTCCTTGACCTTTTTAAATTATTTAATTTATACATTTTTTATGATTATTTAATTAAATAAAGCTTCTTGCCAGTTTTGTTTCTAAAATTTTAAATATAAGGCAATCCTGGTACGTTTCCCTATACTTTAATAAAGTAAAAATCACCGTAAAATACATTTACAACTATAACATTCTAAACTTAAATATATTTTATTATAGTAAATTCTTTTTCAGGTTTATTGAATTCGGAAGAGGCAAAATGATACCGCTAACACCAGATTCCTCAGCCGATCTTTCCAATGAAGTGTGCAACACAGGCAAAATTGTCGTGAAAAAACGCATTGCAAAAATCGAGAAAGAAGACAGTTTACAGATGTTTGAAATGATGGAGAGTATGCGTATGGGTGTCAACGGCAATAAAATGTGTCCGCGCAAAAAAAAGGGACGCTTGTACAGTTTGGGCGGCAATGAACCGACGAAAAGACCGCGCGGCCGTCTCGATCGACTGAAAACTGTTGGCACATTTGATTTGGGCACCGAAATGTCAGTGCTCGGTGAAATAGCTAGAAACATTAATGATAATTTAGTTAGTGAAGATTTTAATAAAACGACGATGATGGCCGGTGCCAGCGGCTATAGTCGGCGAATTAGTGTTCAACCGCCGGCGATAGTTTCTACGAATTTACTAGACATTAAAAGTGCTGTGGTATCGCCGGCGCACAGCAGTAGAGAAACGTTAAACAGTAGTTTGAGTAATAGTAGCAATCGTAAAATTGATGGAATACTGACGCGAAAAGCTCTTTTGGACCAATATCAGGTAATCGATGAAAGAGGTACCGTTGTAAAGACTCAACATTCGGCAGACGATTGCATCAGACGACATGTGGTCCGACTACAAACACCGAAAAGTAGAAGTCTATCGGCAAGCCATGAAATAGAAATGAGGTACATAGCCCAAATGCATACAATGAATAAAATATCTTCTCCAAAAACTCAAAACTTAACTACAAGTTTTATTGAAGTGAAAGATAAGAACAATACAAACATTGCCAATAATAATATAAAGGACAGCGGCAAATCATTGATTCTTGGCTCACCGAAAAAGAACATCTGCGATGACATTCAAATTGATCCGATCGACAACGATTCGGATAAAATCGAGCTTGATATGAAGAGTGTTGAGGATCTGAATAAAGAAGATAACGAACCTGCCACGTTTTTCCGAAAAATACGAAAACCGGTTCTTCGAAAGTCCAAGCGCATCGTGCGCAGTGATTCGGAAATATTTGGTGAGCACATTATATGTAGAAATGAGATCGTACTTCAAACAAATTTGGACATACAATTCCATCGGGAACCGTCTCCGTTAGAGTCTGATAGTAATCGAAACCATAGTTCAGCAAGATCATCAATGACTACCGAAAGTCGCAAGGAATCCAGTGAAATAGATGAGGCTGCTTCAGCAAAGGACACTATCACCAAGTCCACGGAAGACAGCTTAAGGAATATGTCTGCCGATGAATTGGACACCGTATTCTCTGACACAGCTGATCTTGAACAACTTGAGCGAGAGTATAGAGATTTGGCCAAATCCAGTTTGCAGCGTGAGTATAAAAGTGACGGAGATTCTTTAGATGAGGTAGGCAAGAAACGCAATGATTTTTTGAAATGGAAGAATCAAAGTCTTGAAAACGATTTCGAATTGTATGGTCACGATACAGACGATGTACACATAGACCAAATAAGCAGTGTTGGTGATGTGTATAGTCCACAGAGTCATACTACGCTCACTTCAACAAACAGTAGCGAGAACAGTAGCAACAAGCCCTCGGAGTATACGACACAGTTACTTGAACGTATTGGAGAGATGGCCAAAGAAAAGCGTGTCAAGTTGCTGAAAGAATCAGTCAACAATAAACCAGTTACAAGTCCTACTAAAATAATAGCAGATTCATGTGCATCAGTTAATAATACACGCCCTTCGCAGCTCGAAATTTCAAAGAACTCTCCAGCCAAGGACGGTACGATAACCAGCCTATTCGAAAAACGTTTTGGTAAGTTCAAAAAGATGAATAAATTGCTTAAGTGTAAGCGATTTAGTGCATCCGCTCTGTTAGACCAGAAATGCAATGATCGAAAAAAATCGCAAGAAGAAGACCAGGCAAAAACTGAGTCGACGGCTAGCAGTTTCTTCCGTAGTAAAATGAGTCCAGGCAAGCTAACTGGATCCAAAAACTCGGTATACTCATCTAAATTGTCACTATTCAGTAACTGCAAAGCCGCCATACGAAAGTCTCCTATGTTTTCGACGTCATCACATTCGAACTCTGAGCTGAACATTGACGCACCTTCACCACGTTCAAATTTAACAGCATTGTCTAAGTCTAATTCAGAGATAAGCAAGTTCAAGACTAGTAGTTCACGATTCGGCTCAAAAAGATCCGTAAAGGACAGTAAAAATCAAAGTTCGGCATGTCTGTATCAGGAACCAAAGCACTCTCCATTATCCGAGGAGTTTTATAATAAAACCGGAAGTGTTAGATTAAGTGCAATGGAACTGTATGAGAAGTTCTGTTCAGAAGATTTTGGAGGATTGTACAAGCATGAGTTCGGAAGTAGTTCGGCAGAGGAGAGCTGTGGAGGATATCGAAACTGGCATGAGTATCGACTGAGTCATAAGGGCCTCGGTGCTGTAAAAAAATACGCACGCGGGAAACATGCACGTTTGTTGCGACAAAAAAGTGAGCCAAAGTTTTCTTTTCGCGGTGAAGAGAATATGCAGTTTCCCGAAGAAGACGATGAAGATCTGGAGGAAGAGGAAAGTCACGATGAGTACTGCAATGAAGACGAATACGATGACGAGTACGAGGATGAAGAGGGTGATTACTACGAGGACGAAGAGGTCGAGGAGGAAGAAGAAATCGAGATTGAGTCAACATTGCCATTAAGTGTTTACCGTGATATCCGAAAACCTGGTACGTCTTCATTTCCAATGCTTGAGGAACAAAACGAAGAAGATGAGGATGAGGAATACGATGATCCATTCGAGACAAAAGCTTATCATTCAGAGATCGAAGATCGTAGTCACATTGACACTACAGTCGGTACTGACTCTGAGATTGATGAGATTCTTCTTATGCCGGAGAGCAGTAAATGCCGTGAGTATGAACCGTACGGGTTTGAAAACAAACAATTTTCACTGGAGCAGTCGCTGTTGCGTCGGACAAGCAGTGTAGACAAGAACATGAACCTTGGCTCGTATCCTTGCAGTGGTCGAACAGATCATTTGGTTTACAGTCGCGATATTGGCGAAATTGAAAGTTTTGGTAGTGATGAGATTCTTACAATCTATAAGATTTGCTCTAAAGATGATATAATTAATATATCAGACGGTGAAATTGATAAACATGAAGCTGATAATGTTCCCTTGACTGAAAAGAAATTCAACTCCATGGAATCAGCTGTTAATGAGTATATGCGTAATGTACTACCGAACATTTCCATTGACCTCGAACCAAGTATATTTAAAAGTGATTGCGTGACCATAGCTCATTCGGACTCACTGGAGTTACTTAGTAGTTCTAGTGGAACCCTACGATCAGGCAGCACATTGACCGAGTATGCTTTTGACACTGTTCGTAATCTGAATCTCGACAGTTGTAGCACCTCGAAGTTAAGTCTCTCATTGAAGAGTGAAATCTTTGACGACTTCACTCTGACGCCCGATGAACCTCGAATAATTCAAAGTTGTGATTTCGAAGACTTTACACTTACCCCAGACGGTTCAATGAGCGATACACTGCCAGATGTAATTGATCATTCTCAAGATAAACAAGACAAATCAAATATTGAGGAGTGTACCCCTCGACCGGACGATGCATCGCTAACCAGTAACGATGTTGTTATCATTGTGGATAAGTTTCTAAAGAATACTAATAATTTGAAGAGTAGTTTTCCAGAAGTTGAGGAAAGTCAACCGACCATTCCAAAGTATATTGAAACCAGTTTTGATTTCAACAGAGACGATATATCTAGAACCTCTTCTCAAGGTGAAGACAGTGCTTATAATATTTTAGACCTAGATGAAGATTCACTTAAAAATGCTGTGTCTGCTTTCACTACAGAAATAACCAAAGAGTTTGATATGTTGTTTGATCGTGCTGAACATGATAATGAAACGTATGTTGATGAGTTGCCCTCTGCTGAATCATCAACATTTAACTGTTTACAAACGCCACAAGGACGTATACCATCTCGATATTCTATGCAACGCCTAGAACCGTATGTTTTTAGTGATAAGACAATGGCGGAATCAAGTTCTACCACAGTGGATGAACCAAAGATCATTGCTGCAACAAGTGTCCTAACAGCGACCGCCACAACAACGCCAATCAATGAGTACTGCAAAGTTCTGGACATCCACGATGGTTCAACGTCCTTCATCCATCGACGGGTAATCTGCAAGCTCAAAAAGACCCGGAGCCAATCTCTCGGGAATTTAAGTAATAAAACTAGATGTTTTCCATTGTAACCAATAATTTTCGCAAGAGTTCGTGCCATCTTGCGTAATCTGTGCTCTTTTCTTCGATCCAGTATGCCAACATAAAAACAGATCCCAAATGTATTCCCAGTATAGTACTATTGTACTACGTATTTCAGATTTTTCTTTAAACTGTTCCTTTTTCTATTTGATATAAATACTAAATATTCACAATCAAATATTTAGAGTGTGTTTAATTTATAATTTTTATGTAATATAAGCCACAAAACGGGCTGCCCGCATACGAGTATAATAATTTTAAATAGATAAACACATACTTACTAGGTAAGACTAAATAAGATGACAACAACCCGAGCCATATAAACATAATATATTTTATAAAATATGAAGTAAAAACCAAACCACACAAAAAGAAATTGCTTAGTTCCTTAACGTTTACTATATTTATAATAAATTCAATGCACTACATTTGTACACAGCCCTCAAATATAGATTAGAGACCCATTAAAAATATGGCGTCCAATTCGTTACATGCTTACTGGTGTGCGATAGATAGAGGATAATAGAAATCTTTAAAACCAATATAAAAAGTCTTAGATAGCTAAACAGAATCAATGATTTTATAAGCTTTAAGTTAGTTTGTTTGGTGCCAATTGAATGAAACAACTATTTTGCTATTACATCAGGTATTTTTAGTTAGCATTTATAAAAAGAATTACATTTTTAACAAAATAAGAGTATTTTAAATAATTTAAAAAAAAGAACAAATAATACACACACACATACAAATATATAGTACATGTTGCTGGAACCAATTTAATAGTAAAGAATTCATTGAATAAATAAGAATATATTAAATAGAAAATATGCGAATTCGTTTCTACACATAAAAAAAAAACTGCATCGCTTGTTGCAGCCGGACGTTTATAACACTTACACTATAGTACACATACAAAAATATTAGTATAATTATATATAAATAGGTATATGTGTTTGTGAAAATGCATCATATTGAAATCCTTTCGGTATATATACTTTGAAATGTTTTCAAATTTATACAATATCGAAGAATAATAATCAAAAAAAATAATAATAATAGAAGTAATTGAATCCAATTGAATTAAAAAGAGCATTAGAAAGTTCAGTTTAGTCGTTACGTGATAATAGAACCGATTTATAGAATTAAATAATCAATGTGAATTAAATATAAATAAAATTCGTTTATAAAACCAAAAAAATAATCTATGAAAACCTTACCTTACAATTGTGTTGCCATTAAGTTTATTTATGAACTATAAGACACAATTACATGAACACAAGTTAACCAAAAGCCAAATTAAATATAAAATAATAAATATTACATAATTGATGTTTGTGTAATCATTTTTCATAAAAAATAATAATATTGAATATTAGCATATAAACGATTTTTCAACTACACACATAACATCAGTAAACACCCATACAAACAAAATAAACGTATATAATATTATATAAATGTTAGACTGTATATACAATTTTATGAATGTAGAGTGCCTTTCCATAAACAAAAAACAAAAATACATTATGTAACAGGATCATTTTTGATTGTACCTATACTATATATAAATGTCTATGTTCGTATTGTATGTATATAACAAAGCGCGATTAACGTATGTACTCGTATTTTATGTATAGTTAAAAGATCGATCTTGCGCACTTAGAATCTAATCCGAAAAGTCTATCCGATTTGGACGTTTAAAATGAAAACTCAGAAATGTTCATTTGTGGCTTTTGATCATATGAATTTCTCCGTATATTTTGAAATGCTCGTCAAGTTAACAATTGAATTTGGTTATTGTGATAAACTGATAACTAAGCATGTTCAAATCAGATTATTATTATTGTATTCAAGTGAGCTGCGTTTTTATGTATTTATCCCATTTATTGAAAATACAATTGAATAATATAACGGACCAAACGTAATTGTGAACTTTTAATGTCTAGAGTCTCTCCAGAATAAAGCGATTAGTATAAACATCACTTTATTAAAACTATAAAATGTTCAAGCCTTATTTGTCAACGTAGTGTAGATTACCCCGTTCAGCCGTCGCTCCATTTGAGCTTTAAAGTGATATAATGTACAATTGCAAGGACCCTATTTAACCTCATACTTGATTTCAATTTGCCAATTACATAATGACAACAATCACATGAAATAAATCGATCTCAATGTATAGATTACGCTATTCTCCAAACGAGATTATATACAATATACATAGATTCCAAAAAAATATTATTAAACCAATAAAATAAAACCGCAACCCCTTCCCATCTTTACATCCAAACTTTAACAAAATTTACTATAGGATATTATGATGTCAAATATATTAGTATAAAATATATTATATGTTATTAAATGTATTTATATATATAATATATATGTGTATGTATGTTGTAAATGTATATTGTTGTGTAATTTTATTTCATTGTTATACACTACACATTAATACACACTTCTTGTTTAAATGTTTTCTTCTTTTGTTATGTACTGTAAAGAAAATAATAAAAGTTATGTTGTAATTGTGATACATATTTGAAAAGTTGTTTTAATTTTAGTTTTTTTAGTAGATTTGATGGTGGAAGAGCTTATACAGTTATATACAGAAAATACTAAATTTTTCGACATATCTGACAACTCCAAATTCACTCTTTATGCAAAATATAAGTAAAAACTTTATAAAAGTGAGAAAAAAGAGTTATGATATAAAAATAATAGTATTTATTATTATATTACAGATGTAATTTGTTCCCACATCACACCCAAAAAATTTCTTAGCACTCCGAGTTACCGCACATTTAAGATTGGAGTCCCTGTAAATCTGACTCCGTTATTGTTTAACGCCTCCTTCTGGCCTGATGGCACAAGGCTTCAGAAGTTTACAGTGTAACTAACTAATAAGTTTACTGTGTAACTAACAATATCAAAAAGTTTGCTACTGACTGCGCATTAACTGTTTTCCCAGACGTTGCGATACAACTAGATGTTCCTTTTGTCGATGCTTTTGCTAATTTTAAACTTGACGGCACTACCGATTGTGATGCTGACGATGCTTTTGCTGATTGCCTGATGTCAACAATATTATATTGTGTATAGCAGTGATAGATAACTGCTTAATAGCACTAGAGATAGAAGTGGTGGTGTTCTGTTTGTATAATCGTTCAGACCCGTAGAGTAGTCTCCACATATTCGAAGTTTCCCGGTGGAGAGCAGAGCCCGGTCGGAGTGATCCACTAGTGTGGTGATGCCTGCTTTATCACGCATGACGACGTATGGTACAGATCTGTGTGGGCGAAAAACTGGTTTGGCATTGGCACGAAGTGGTATTGTGGTCTTGATCTTTGTGCAGCATCCGAAATCTGTATTCAAGTAATTTTACAAACGTACTGATTGATGAGTCACTGGCATCTTTCTGCAAGTTTTTCGAGTGTTACTCCTTTATCATCTCCCAGTTTTGACTATAATCTTGTACGTATTGCAGGCCGCATATACAAAGATTATACTTTTGAACTAACGATCCAAGTACAATTCTCTCGCAGAACTTGATGACCTTTCCAGTATAGGTTATAGTATATTGACTTTCGTCAATAACTTGACGTATACTTTCAGAAATTTGGAGAAGAGCGATAGTTGTGTTATGAAATACACGATTTATTTTCACAAAGGAGATTATCTAAGTTATCGGAATAATTTTTGAACGCTTTTAACAAGTTTGAACTACTAACTACCTTCTGCTTCAAACTTGTTAAAGCGTTCAAAAATTATTCCGATTGTGCAATAAAATGCCAGGCAGTTAAAGTTTAATAAATTTTATCGAGTTTTCATTTGCGTTAGATGTTATTCTAGTGATAGACTTATAACCACCCTACCAGGAAAAACATTATTAAAATAAAGAGAGTTGACGTCAGTAAAATGACGTATAGTTTTATTAGTGTAGGCAGTTCACTGACTGAAGAACTATTAGAATACATAAGGACTATTTACATCAAAGTTACATTTACTTTGGTTATTGTTGATATAAAAAATGTGCATGGACGCTAACCTATATAAGTCTAGGTTTGCCACTGTTTTGGCGCCTAATTTTTTGGAACCTAAACGAAGAAACTTACTACTTTTCGTTACACATTATTTATCGGTATACCCCGAAAAAATACGTTCTGTTTGTTTTTGTTTTGTTAAAAATATTGTTTTATTATTATTTCTTTATATTCAATACTACTATAAATACGACAGAACAATAATAAGTATAATAATACCGCATATTTTGTGCAAACAGAACCTGCCGACGAGTGATGTTGTGACAGAAAATAGTTGCTTCGTAACGCACTGCAACGCACGAAAAATACATTGAAGTTGCGTTCTTCTTTTTTATAGTAGAGTTAATCGCCAGTAGCCTGTGTAGCGTGACATGTTGTCAGTGTGCCAAGTTGGTGAATTATGTTACGCTACAGAAGTAAGACGATATTATACTTATAATACTCTAATTGATTTTGGATGCTGGATATAAGTTAAAATTTCATTTTAGGGATACGACAATAGAGTTTAAGAAAGCCATTTACTTTAGATTTTTTCAATATTTGTAAATGATGTTTATGCATACATATAAAACTTATTCTACTGTTTATAGTTATATCAAAAGGACTAAAAACTAACTTCAAGGAAGTAACTGTTGAAGTGGTACAATGCCCAAATTTACAAGAAGCACCGTACCATTTGGCTGCTCCTGGTAACTATATAGTAAACACAACCTATTCCATAGCAAATAATTAAATATATATCAAAATACTTAGGTCTAGGCGGCTCACCATGCATCGTTGAAATCGGTGGACCACCATTTCTTCTACCGCTGGTCGATCGTTCCAAGATATACGATCTCCGAACGATCAGTCGTAAAATTGATCCGACTGCACATGAGATTTTAAGCATCGGCGCTGGTGCTGGACCACATCCGATTGTCAATTCGAATTGTGAGGGTATTTTTAATTTGCGCATCACTGCAGATGGCAGCACTGCAGGCAGCGCAAGTCATTTGGTTCTCGTAAATGGAGGCACTGACGCCAAAACAGAGGGCGAAAAGTGTAATATGAATCGCATTGAGGAAACTGAAACTAGATGTGCTCTGCTCGCAAACCTGTATCAGTCACACGGGAAACCGGGAACGGTGAGTATTTTTGAACATTAATTACTTACTTTTTAGTTGAATTGTAGCCTATTTATATATTAAATAATTATTACAATAATAACATAACTTCTGAGCAAATGACGCAAATCGCGATAAGAGCACACTCTACTTATAGTTATATCATTATCAATATTATTATCTGTTATTAATATTATTGTTTATTTATTTTCTCTTGTGTGTTTTGTTTTCAAGGTATTGCGCGTGCACTGCAAACAACGAACGGGTAACGACGATTTCATTGCAAGCATTCGAAAGGCTCTTACAAATCACTACTCTGGCAACACTGTCGGTAAGAATGTAAATGAAATAAATATACTTAATACCAAATAACACACTTAAAACACAAGCAATACAATATACACAATTTTAAAGTAATTTTCGGAAGAAACGGTATTTGATTGGAAATACGAAACATTTTTGTATGTTTATTATCAAAAAAATTAATTTGTAGTTTTGCCATTCCGCCGTGTAGACTGCTTTTCGTTGACAGTCTCACATATTTTTCGAAGTGTGCTCGGATACTCGGATTTCTTAAAAACTCTTTCTATTTTAAGAATTTTCTGTAGTGTATTCTGTATCGTTCTATATGCCTCCGTGGCGCAATTGGTTAGCGCGTTCGGCTGTTAACCGAAAGGTTGGTGGTTCGAGTCCACCCGGGGGCGGTTAATTTTTTTTCTAAATAACCATATTTTTATTTAAATAAAAATAAAACCAAAGTAACCATTAAAATAATTTGCTCAAACCAATGTGAGAATATATTGCATAATTTAGTAAATTCGTACTCTGAATTCTAAACACAACTAACTCGGCAAGTCAGTCGTGTGTTAAAAGCTTTCAACAAAGGTTTACCATACACCAATTCAAAATAACGTACCGGTAAGCCAGAACAATTACACCCACTCAATATACATATTTTATGTATATATATACACGCGTTTATATATAGATGCCAGACAGCCTATGTTTAGAAGAGAGCACAGAGGGGACGGACGCAGGCCTTGGAATTCGTTGTGCGGTATTCTTCACATTTCGCGAAATTATTCAGCAAATCTCAGCCTCGTCGTGATCATGATATGCACATAACATTGTTATCTAATGAAACACCGGCACCCCTAAAACTATACACACAGGTGTATATGGTGGGTACCCACTGCAGACTACTAAGAAACCGGTTAATATGCATATACATAGGAATCACAGAGTACACAGCCATAAACAAACCATATGCATATGCAATCATATAGATTCCATACCACCCCTTGGGTGAGAAGATAATGTGTCGGTATACGATGGACTGGGACTAATGAGGGTTGGTGTGTATGTGATTAAAGCACAGAATGCGGCTAGTGCAAGCAGAGCTGCCCACGTGTGAGCTTCGTGAGTGCCGCATATTATAGCGCGTCATCCCCTTGCGGCAGCTCGCGAGCTTTTGTTCGGTGGCACCGACAAGCTTACGAGAAATTGCGATATTAATATGCATAAAACAATTAATTCGACAGTTGTACATTGTATTTACATATACATATATAATATATATATCTATGTTTCTTATATACAACATGAATTTATGTAGTATAAATATGCTCGCATGTATGTGCAAAATTGATGCGTTCAATGTTCACCTTTTGCGGTTGCGACGAAAGCTGTATATACGTCACACCGCATGAACAACCCACAGTTTGCAAACTTAACGATAATAAGGGTTGAAGGGTTGCATCCAAAAGTATATATGTATATGGTGGTATGCAATTGTGAACTAACTTATTCGCTTGGCTTGGCTGTTGAATATTCATTTTAGAAGTAATGAGAATTGGTGTATTGTCGTGTGAGCTGCAATTAGGTCGGGTAAAGTGCACTCAGGTATACGAGTCTGTGTTTGTATGGTCGCTCAGGTGCAATCGACTGATTCTGATTAAAATGATAATGGCAGTGCACTAAAAACAAACTGTTTATATTTAGTTTTGTTTCAAATTATATATATTCTAAGGATTGTTATGAAGCAATTGTACCGAATTCAATTCCCTGTGGATGTTAATTGTATTAATTCGTATTGAAATATGAGTATTATATTACAATAAGCTCTAAACTCTGAAGATAGTTCGCCAACCGTACGTGTTGGATGGTACTTTACGCCAAATTTATTAGAAATTTGACTTTTGATGTGTTCTAAATGTTCATTAAATTGAGAAAAATATTCCATGAGACGTATTTTTTTTACATACAAAAAATGGTACAGCTGCGCCAACTCCTAACCTTAAATAATTGACATTTAACCTTTTTTAACCACCCTCTCAACCAAAAAATACTACTAGTTCTTTCTGTATTTTTTTCAAAAGAAACGTCAAAATCTAAAAAAATAGACATGACTCATAAATGTTAAATGATAAGCTAATTATTATAGTTTAAAGTAGAGAAAGCCTATACCAGCATTAAAAATAAAATATTTAATAAATCAAAATTTACAAAAAATTATTCAAATTAAAATAAATTATATTTCAAAAACTTTTTTTTTTTATACTATATATATATTGTATAATTCTATAAGCAGTATTGTTTTATATTAAAATATTATTTTCATTCTTTAATTATTTTTTTTATGTGAATTTGTTCTTTTTTTTTTGGAAACAATAGTGGACAGCATTCAATAATTCATTCAATTCTCGGAATTCAGATTTTTTAAAAATGCTCGCACGGTGTAAATACTTCATGAAAGTGATTGCTGCGAGCGATTTTTTGCAAGTTTGTTGCAAGTATTTTTCGTGTGGTTAAACGATGCGAACTGCGAGCGTTCACTGCGAGTGCTGACTGCGAGTGACTTGCGACAGTGCGAGTGTGTAAGGGTGTAGTTTTCAGACATCTTCAGTTTAGTTCGGTTTTTCGTACCATTCGAAACAGACGCAAAATGGAATTTTGTGGCGATGAGTTTGTTTTTGAAGAAGAAGAACTCTTGGAATCACAGTAATCGATTCTCCTGGAGATCATTCTACGCATATTGCAATATTCATTTTGGCCAAAGGCCGAAGAGCAATTTGGGTGCGACCGTTTTGGGGACGTGGTGCAGAAAATCCGTATTACGGCAGATATGGCTGATTTGCGAGCAGTGGGAGGAGTACGAGTTTTACCGTAATTTCGCTCGCGTTTCGGAGAAAGAATTTAATATTCTTTGTGAGAAAATGAGACCGTTTGTCGAGCTTAGCACAATAGCACAAAATGAAGCGATCTGTTAAACCGGTTTTACAGAACAAACACACACACACAGATATAAATGTAAGAACTTTTATAATTTTCGCCTCTTCAATACAATACTCAAGGCCATACATAGCTTCACAGTTCACACATACATACATACATGTGTTCCTGAATCTTCTTATTATTTTAGCTGGCGAGAACCAACCGAGATGGTCATTTGGCGTCAGCTAAACGTAAAACATGAAATGGTCTGGTCCGGGAAATTAGTGAAGACCCAGGGCTCTGATGCATTCTGATGAATCGAGAAACACTACAGCAATTCGATGTCGCTGAAGTGTTCCCAAACATCGTGACTGTTGATGTGAATTATTTCTAAGAATACATGCAACTGATGATGATTTTGATGGCGAGAGTTGTGAAGAGATGGATGGCCTTGGTGACTGCATTGACGAGGATGGTGATAGTGATTGCGTCTTGGCGTTTTAGAGTTGTCGGAGATAACTTCAAATGACCGGCAGCACTTTTCCACGAACTGAGTGCGATCATTCAGAGATTGCTCCAATTCCCTGTACGATTCTAGAAGCAGTTGATATGTCGAGATCCCTGAGAACGCTAACGTTTTGCTTGAACGCTTCCAACAAGTTGCGAAATGTTGATCGCCAAATCCGTAAGTCACCACTGAACATGGTTATCTCCATACTTGTCAGCTTGAGTGAAGATCTTCCGTATGCTATTGGTACTGTTGAAGCAGCAACTGGCTGCAAGCTTAACATATTATCAAATTTCGAATAACCGACTTGGCATCGATGTATGCATACCCTACCCTCAGCGGTTTCCAGCTCAATGTTTTGAAATTCGATTTCTTGAAGCCCGCCCACTTCCTCTATGGCGATTTGATAGCCAACGAATGTTGCCCAATTAGTAATTAATAGTTGTAAGTTGGAAGTCTTGTTGAGTTTGAGCCATTCCAAGCGAAGTAGTGTCATAGCCGTGGGCGTTTCTTGCTTCTTTTGCTTGTTCGGAGAATGGCATTGGACGTTTTGCGGTGGCCACCAATTGAGTCATACAGACACTGACATTATTGCGTAATTTTTAACACTGGAAATAACGGTATTATTACTATTTGATTTATACAATATATATATATATATATATATATATATTCTCTTATATACTGACTTAGATCCCAGTATACTGTGGCGATCCGATGATAATAATACCATACACCACTATACCCAATTTCACATAACCCTTAAAAATTGGGTAAAGGGATGGTTTTCCCTCCGGGTTTGACCGTTATATTCTCAAGGGCTTACAGGGGTCTTTGGAGTGAACAAACATAACATTTTTGAGATTTTTTAGTCTGTTCCGTTATAAAATACATTTACGCAATAAAGTGTATTTAATAAAGTGTATCTTGAAGTATAATGTCTGAAAGTTTGAAGTAAAAATATTCCAAATTCAGCCGATGGCAGCTATTTTGCGGAGACGCTGTAGAAAATAAGCGCATTGCTGTGTCTCTCGTAACTAGATGTAGGCTTATCTGCAAGAAAAATCTAAAAGATTTCATTTCTGGCATGTTTAGCGACGACCCCAACGATACAATTTTTTTAGTACGATTTGTGCTTAAAAATTGTGTTTTTAGCACTAAAAGCCATTAAGTAGCTACAAAATCGAAAAAAATGATTTGAAAATAAGAAGTTAAGTGTGTGCAAAAGTATATTCAGTTCTGACACCGACTTTGAAAACAACCTTTAGAGAGAAACGCATATGTGTTTGTTTTACATACATTTATATATGAGAATTTTTCCATTTTTTTAAATACATAGTCGTCGATTCCAAGCTCATATTCAAGTGTTCCCGCCCGTTTATGCACAAAGAAATTTTGTCGAAAAACCCCGTTACGGCGGCGGTCGGGCGAAGCCGGATGGTCGTATACATTCCACGTATACCTGAGAGTCCGCACGGGTCTCCGAGGCAGAAAATTAAAACAATCATATCTCCGTCAATTCTTCACCAAATTTTTTTTTTTGTACTATTGAATTTAAAAAGATGGAATTTTCGGATTTTGTTTTTTTGGATTTGTAAACAATTCTGACAAACGACATTTTAAATATATTAATCAAATACTTAAATAATTTACCGCTCGGTCAAATTCAAGTAATACGAGCAAAAATCAAAAGTCACGGAGAAACTCGTCAATGACTTTTGAAAGTGACCTAAGCTTTTCTTCAACAGCACCTTATATTATATACAAAAAACTGGTTCAACGTATCATAACAAGTGAAAATGCAAAGAGGGGGACCCCTCTGCTCCTCGCTGCACAATGGAAGCGCTGCCACAGTAGCCAAGACCGACGAATGACCGGATTTTAAAAGTTCAACGGGGTATCAAACAAAAATAGAAATATTTAAAATTCAAACAATGGAAAAGACGTTAGTGTGGATGCATTATAATACTGTTTAAAGAGAATAAAATCGAAATTTATCCGATTTTTTTTAATTAGCCAATTAACGACCGATTCATCCAACGCATTGATCTGAGGTTAAATTTGGTTGGAATCGTATACATTCTTTTAAAATTGTGTTTAATCTACGATTCGTGTTCGAACTTCGAATTTCTTAATAACAAAATAATTGAGAGTATTCGTAAAATATCTTCAAAAGTGATAAAAAGCTATGTAAATACATTTTCTGAAATTTGTTATACATTCTAATAAAGACTTTATCCTCTATTATGTATTTGCACTCTTTTTGGTACAAATTAAAAGAAGAAAATATGTTGTTTTTAAATAAAGGAAATATATAATTGGTAGTAATTGCTAGTTTTTATTTTCCAGTAGATAAATACATAAATTCATCTTTACCTTCCAGTAAATTTACACACCGCTTCTCCATTTCATCCATTTTCAATTTCACATCGAAAGCCCATTCTGCAACTTTTCCGTAAGCCCAGCACTCAGCGTCACTATAAATACACACAATCAATTTTATCTCTATTCCTCGCTTCATCGCTTTTCACAATCTTATTTATACCTATACACACGCACATACAGAAGCGATATACACATACATGCATATCGCCTATCCCATATGCTCATCTTATATCGGGCATCATAACCGCACGTTGGGTTTTCCCGTCTTGCGTGCGTGTGTATGCGTGGTGTTCCGTCTTTTCCGTCATTTCCATCGTGCCGTTGCCGCGCCGCACCTTTCGTAAAAGCGTTTCGATAAAATAAATGACAGATATTGCAATGAAGAGCGTCCTTAAAAGATTATCTTGCGTTTCCGGGTTGTTTATTTATGTGAGCTGTATATATGGGAGCTTATGTTAAACTGTGCTCGTGTATTTTATATTGAAAAAAACGAGCCTAACTATCGAAATGAACGTATAGTATAAGTTAAGAAAGCACAGAGAGCTTTTTAGAAAATTACTTAAGTGGTACAAATACATTATAAATTAAGCTGATTTTATCATTATTTATAATTACCGATTTAAACCAAAAGTTTTCAATAAATAAACATTATAATTTTACCACTTTCAAATAAGCGCCTGAGCTTGAGCTTTAGTTATTACATTATTTTATAAACGCAAGTGAAAACACACACAAGCGAGCTTTTCTATTTTCCAACTTTTAATGCATTTCATCGTACAAAGGATTTAATTTCTTATATAATATATATTTATACAGAGTATGTATAAAGGGACGTTGCAAAAAAGGGGTTACACAAAAGCATACAGAAAGCATAGCGCTCACCACCATGCCGCTCTGATTGATTGATGAACGGATTTTAAGATTGTTTGTTTTTAATTTGGAAAATGGAATTTTCCGAGATTTGTTTTTGTTGAGACTATATAACAGTGTCTGCGCGTCTGTTGTGCACTCATAATTAACCGCTTGCACGCTGGCTGGTGCCGAACTGCGAGTATATAATATTTATCTTTATTCATATATATATATAGATAACTATGTTATATGTGTATTTGAGATTTTCCGGTGGGAAAATGTGTTTTTTGTACACAAGCGGCTGCGGTTTTTTGCAATTCCCGTGTCGCGTTGCTGCCGCTCGTGTGCGCTTTCTTCAATTTCCTGTGAGCGCTGTGGAAAACAAAAGCGTTTCGCTGTGATTGCTTTACATGCGCACCGCCTCGGCAATGAAGCAGCCAATGCTACCGCAGTACCACCGAGCCTCCCTCCTTTCCACCATCACCACAGAAGAAAATAGCTTTCGTGCTTAATTCAGCAATTTTTCGCTGTAACGGGAACAGTTTCTTTTATGTATGTGCATTCGCAAGACTTAAACAAAAAAACACACACACACATATAAACATACCGAAAAACCACTTGATTTATTAGATTTTCTATCTGGAGGCTCCAAGAGAAAATACGCACACACACACACACACAAATACACATAGAAAGAAAGATTTGTGTATAGACATTTTTCGTTTCTTTTCTGTTTTACGCGGAAATGTAGGTTTTCTTTGAAGCTCGCTCTTTTGTGATGGTTTTCTAAACGTATATAATGTTTGCATTTTAGAGATTATAGCATTGTTCTTGTTGCGATGAAATTTAAATGAATAGAAATGGTTTCTTATCACTTGTTACTATGTTGATGTTCTTATTTTTCGTAAGGAAACGAGTAAGATATTTTGAATGAATTCTTTGACAGTAAGTGGTAATTTAGAGCAATGAATATGTCACTAAAATTATTTGTATTATTAAAAAAACCTGCAATTGAAAATAATTGAGTTGTCCGAATAATTTTGTATTAATGAAAATATACAAACAAAGGAGAGGAAATGGATCCGGTCGAACACAAGTCAATATTTGTGACTATACCTCCGGCCATCTGATGCCCAAGACCCGCCTTAAGAAATGATTGCAGTTTCCCAGATTCGCAACAGTAAAATAGGACCGATTTTATGTTGGAGTAGAACAGTCTCAACTTAGTCCGTTTTAATAGCAAGGCAGAACGAGCTTTGTTGATTTGAGCACAGTTGTTAATATATTTGACTCCATCCACATTCATCCAGTAGGTTTGGTTGGGATTTTTTTTGAAAAGCAAAATTTTTTTTACGAGTATAGCCCAACATTTCGGCGTTGAAAATTGTAGAAAAGGGAAAAACAGCCAATATTTTCGTAGATATATATTTTTTAAACACTGAAATATTATTTTAAAATCATTTTTTTTTATGATAAAAAAAAAATAAAAAAAAAATAAATATAGTTAATTATATATTTTAATATATACAAAATTTCTATTTTATAAAAATTAAATTTCCTATAACTTTCTATAACAGAGACGTCCACAAAAGTGTTTTTAGTGTGCACAAATATTTGCATGAGATTTTAGAGCTTTCAACAATTTTATGTACAAAAAATAAAAAATAAAACAATAATAAACAATAAAAATAAAAATAAAACGCACCAATTAATAATTTCTTCTAAATGAAAGTCGCAAATGTGCGTCAGTTAAATTGCATCTTGCTCTGGTTATTTTTTATTTTTATCGATGAAAATGTAGCTAAACACATCCATTACATTACATTTCTGTATGCAAAATCTTTAAATCTGGAATCAAAATTGTTTATCATTTCAGCTGCCATTTTAGAGAAGCCAAAGGTCGTCCACATTCATAGTGTCGATTTGAGGCCATACAAAATTGGTCAACATGGCTCTGTAGCGTTTGCCATTGACGGTAACGGCGTTTCCAGCATCATTTTCGAAGAAAAATGGGCCAATTATGCCACCACTCCAAAATCCAC
>JANSTU010000230.1:0-34611 GCA_027564075.1 Bolitophila hybrida
TGGAACGCTTCACGATTTTGCGTGTCATCCTTGCGCAGGGGCCATGCTAATCTTCTCTGTATCGTTCCAATTTTAGTGGTATGTTCTGCCGAAGCAAGAAATTATTTAACTTTAAGAAAATCTAATAACTTATTTAAGTATTATAATTTTGGTATAGCATCATTTGGTAGAGGAAAGTAAGATGTTAGTGGCTTTGGACTGGTACGACATGAAGTTGGCCGAGCACATTTTTCGAGCATGGGACTGTTATACAAAACAGCAAAAACTTGTGGAAGAAGTGAAAATGCGTCAGGCTGAGTCGCACTATAATTGGTAAAATTGCTAAACGGCCAAAAGAATCTCTAAATTCCTAATGACTTCTATTGCTTGCAGGCATCTAAAATGGCGGGTGCTCGAGCACTGGCAACGATTGCAGGCCATTTTAAGAATTGAGAAGGAAACAGATCAGCGACGCCAAAAGTGGAGACTGAAAATCTGGGAACTACTGCCTGACTACACGCCGAACAGAGACGAAGACTCCATATGAATAACCGTACATTATTATTTTGATATTACATGAGTTTTTATTATAATTATTTAAAAACAAATTTATAATGAAAATTTGTGCAATTTAATAGGGAGTATTCACTATATAGCTAGAAATCTAAATATAGCAGATTAAATACTAAGATAGATCTTATAATAATTGATCACATGATATACATTTTTAGCGGTGGAAGGAAAGAAATGATTTCCAATTTGCCATGCAATTCCGTCGAATGCTAGTGTCGCCTCGTCGCCATTCCGTGCCCGTTACACCTTTTGATATGAAAAACATTTGTTTCACCAATATCATAAATAGAAATAGAGCCAGCATCAAGGCATAAATCGATCCGACAAAACATAGAGCTAAACTGTAAAACACACGTTTAATATTTAATATTGAAATACCAGAAATCTAGGACTAAACTTACTCAAACTGATCAAACACCTCGCTGCAATCGTCGGGCAGAAATACGAATATCCCAAAAAAGTTAAATATTAAAAAAGGATGGCACACAGAGGTTAAAGCCAGATTCGATCCAAACAGAAGTGTAGACATTGCAATAAAACAGCCCATAACGAATAGTCTATGATTAGACTCACCAACACAGCAATCTAGCCATATACAGTGTTGATCTCTTCGAATCACACATGCCTGACATATGGTGCAATGAAATGTTCTAGGCGGCACGTATTTCCGACACTTTGAGCATATGTTTGGGTGACTTTGTTCGCTCTCGTCCGATTCGTCTTCCTCGTGGATTAGTAGTTTGGTTGCTTCTTCGGTAATGTCAGGTAAATCATCTTCATCGGTATTGCTTTGAACTACGTGGTTAAGGACAGCACGTTGTTTAGTCTACAAATTGTTTAGTCAATTATATCCAGAAATCATTAGATGTTATGTTTAAAACCTTATAAAAGCAAAACACTGTGAATGCAATGAGGATTGTGAACACAATATTCTCTTCCGGCAGGAGCTCCATCAACGGCACAGTTGACTCAAACATGATCCATAGGAACACCACAGACCAGACTGCCCACAAGAAAAAGAACTTTGATCTGCAATGAAATACTATAAAATATTCTAAAACAATTCCAAATAAATATGTGATACGTACCTGGGCGAATACTTTTTTAAATAATAATAGGAATATCCCAGAAATAATGGCAATGCCATACAGACAATAATTGAACAGTACAGATTAATAGCAGCAACACACAATGTCAACGGTAAGAGAATAATAGGTACGATTGCCTCTAAAGACACTTGCTTGGCCCCGCCTCGCCATGGTACACGCAGACGATCCTGAAATGTAAGCAGCATACCGAACTTGTTCTGTTGTGGCACGGAGCGACAAGAAATACAACTGAAATAAATATAAATTAAATTACATGGAATTTATGAATCGATGAAGCTATATACCTGTCAACAGCCAGGTCAAAATCGATGCATCCACAGCAGCAGGCGATTAGGTGGTTTTTCTCGTTGTTGCGGTCAAAGTATTCGCAACAACAGAGCGGGTCTAGACGATCATTCTCATCTAGCATTGCAAAGTAGAAAGATACGCATGTATTTAAGTGTCCTGTACATCAATGAGCTCAAACATAGGAAATTGAAAATAGGTCAGAGGATCGTACAGTTTTTTATTCCATAGTGCGGTGGAATTCACATATAGTACTTACTATTTACATATAGTACTTAATATTTACAGTTTACATATGCTTAGCTATTTAAACATAGCTAATTATTTGTTTATTATCAATAAACTAATTGGAAATACCTGAATTATGCGGCTCTATTCAGTAATTTGTCTGTGTGATGCCGTGTATTTATTTTTAACTGTCAAAATTAATGCAAATGCAATTTGTAAAAAGCTTTATATTTCATTGGCGAAAATCACGTGCAATAGATGGCGCAGTTTTGTGTGGTTGACACATTTTTTTGTAGAAATAGAATAATTTATACTTATTTAGTTTTATTAAAGGCATATATTTAAAGAAGTTAATGGTTTCAAATTGTGGATACATTTATATTAAGTAATATAGTAGTATATAATAGTATAGTAGTAGTAAGGGAAAATGCCTGATGTTAAAAAACCCTAATTTTGGTATTTAACAGAAAAATAAATATTTATTTATTAACTCTCTATTAATAGAAAAAAAACAATGTGAGGCTTTGATAAGGGTTATTGTATCAATACATCTCGGATCAATTGGTAGTCAGAATTTGCAGTCCTTTCTTCAAACCTGTATATAATAGTTCCATCGATGTAATGTCTGAGTGGATTAGTATTGGTATTGGTGTCGCACCTAGTATTTTTTTCAGGGAGAATCTACAGCAGAGCGAATACTCGATTTTGAAAAATCAATCAACCCCCCCCCCCTTTGGGGTCATTTATAGACCCCAAATCCACAAAAAACCCTTGTAAGGTGCCCAGGATTGTATGGTATCAACTGAAAGGTAAAAAAAGTTAAATAAAATCGGACAACCCTTAAGGGAGATAGGGACAAAAAGGTCATTTTTTATATTTGTGTAAAGGGTGAAAGGGTTAAAAAAAATTGAGGGTTAATTATTAAAGATTAGGAGTATCCGCACACAGCCATACTGTTTTAGGGTTCGTGGAAATTATAATTTAGGCGTGGTGGCAATTTAAATTTGGCAAACACCTTTTAAATCACGTTTGGGGAAAACCACCCTTAGAACGGCGGATATACACCCTTTTAATCACGCAAAGGGAAAACAACTCTGAGAACGGCGGAGGGCCAACAAATATTACCCTCTATTCTACTCTATCTGGTAACATTTAAAAAACTGCATTCTTTGTACATATAACTATGCCCACAAACGTTTGATTTCCTTTATCTTTTTTTAATAAATAGGTATTTACAATACCTTTAATGATAAAAAACAACTATCGGGTACTTTTTATAAATGAATTTGATTTTTCCATTAGTTTATTGACTTTAAAGTGTCACCACACCCAAAAAATAAACCATAAAATAGTACGGCTGTATGCGGAAACTATTATTCTTTAATAATTAACCATTACATTTTCTTAACCCTCTCACCCTCTCCCTCTTTACACACAAATACAAAAAATACATTTTCCCCTATCTCCCTTAAGGATTATCTGATTTTATTCAACATTTATTTACTTATTTGCTCTAGATCCATATGATGATTGTTGAGTACTTATAATAATAAATAATAATAATTTAAATATAGGTATTTTAAATACCTTTCAGTGGATACCATACACTCCTATAGGTACCTCCCCCCACACCTTAAAATATGACTTTAACCCTTTTTTTATTGATGTTCAACCCTAAGGGTTGGTGGGTAAGTCTCTTTTTTGCTCTTCTACGGTATGGGAAAAATACTGCCTGCGTCTTGGAACCGTGTATCTTGATTTTCCACTTCTCATAGTAGCGTTCTAGACTAAGGATCGCTTTGTGGAGTCTTCTGCTGATGGCATATTCGAACAGACACTGGATGTGAACACTGCTGTCTCATCTGTGGTCGCGATCTTACAGTGTTTTAGTGACAAAATGTCCGCAGTGTAAATACTATATAATAACGAACTAAGTATTGTTAGCCCTGGGGAACAGCTGCAGTAATGGTTAGTATTTTGAGTTGGCTCCAAGTATATAAACAGTAATTCTACTTTAGCATAAGAATGAGTGCATAATTTTGGCATGTTTTGTTTTTAGTAGCTTATTGTGTACAACAAGCCCATAATGCCAAACAGAGTCCATTTTGTATGTCTAGGAAAATAGCGTAGATTTTCGTTGAGTGCTTTTCGAAATACAAATTGTTGTATTGCTGCGGAGGTAGATTGGTAGTGTTTTCAACATATGAGTTTAGTCTGGGTAGCGATTCTATGATATGAAGTTACTATTTTGGAACGCACTCTCAGTTTTATAAACTTTAAACTCGACTACAAAGCATACACCTTATTCAAATTATAAGAATAAAAAGATCATTAATAAAAAAAAATAAGATCATTTCATACTTAACTAAATTAAAAAACTAAACTAAATTAAATACAAATGGAGAAAGGCGACTATTTCGCAAAAGAAAATATAGAATATTGGATAGGATAAAAAGGGATCATATTTCCTTTAGCGAATTGCGAAATAGTCGCCCTTATGGCACCTCTATTTGTGTTCAGTTTAGTTTTGTATAAAATGATCTTATTACTATATAAACAGCAATAAAGTGTATGAATTTGTAGTATATATTTTTTTTCAATAAATAAAAAAATCTTAAATCTAATTTACAGAATAACAATGTGCGTATTATATATTTTAAAATGTAATTTCTTTAAATATGATTTCAGAGTGTAATACCTAACAGTAACACAATTTAAAAAAATGCCGCTAAATATATTTTTTTATTTTTATAAAATTCGTCATTTGTCGATTTTTACATATTTTTTTTGTACGACTGGGTTTTAACTAGCGCCATATAAATGTCACAAGAAAACGTAACTCAAAAGAAAATATTACATTATTTACTACTGTGTGCGCACACAAAATTTCCTCTTTGAAGGTTATCATTTCGTTCGGCAGACAAAAACATATAGAGTTCTCATACGGTCGGGGGTGGTGAACATATTTGATATCGAACATTGCGAAACAACACGTCTGCGCTCCGCAAAGCAATCATGAGCCTGGACATGGAGTGCTTCCATCCATGCGATGAGGCCGTCATGGCAACAAACGACGACGCCAGTGAGTGCAAGCGTTGCGCCGTAAAGTTGGGATATTGGAAGGACGAGTACATTGGCTATTTTGTGAAAAACACTGATCGCAAGGCTCCGGAAATTAACCGGGGCTACTTTGCCAGGGTCAAAGGAGTTGAAGGCTGTATCGAAAAGTTCTTGCAGGTTAGCGTATGCATTATATATGTTATTGAATAATTTGAATATTGATGAAACGAATAAAGTGCGCATATACGCAATATTGTACATAAATATTTTTTTCAAAATATCGTTTTTCAGAAAACTGGCGATAAATGTCAAATTATCAACTTGGGCTGCGGTTATGACACATTGTACTGGCGTCTCAAGGATGCTGGTCACATTATTACGAATTTCATCGAAATGGACTTTCCTACGGTCACATCAAAGAAATGCTATGTTATCAAACGTAATAAGACTTTGTTGAGCAAGATTAACGTTGAAGGTACATATACGTACACAGATATATTTTACAACGATCTAAAAAAAAAACTAAATATTTAGATGGAGACATACGGTTTAATCCGACTGACCTGCATGGTCCCAACTACCATGTTATGGGTGTGGATTTGCGTAATTTAGATGAGGTTGCCAGTAAATTGAAACAGGCTGATGTGGATTTTTCATTGCCAACCATCTTTCTCACGGAATGTGTACTGGTATACATTGAGGCTCAAAACTGTACCAATCTATTGAAGTATTTGTCCTCGAACTTTTCGTCAGCGGTATTCGTCAACTACGAACAGGTATTTTGTCATCACAATAAATATTAAGCTTTTTATAAATGCTTCCATTTTCAGGTTAATATGAACGATCGTTTTGGTGATGTTATGTTGAACAACCTTCGATCCAGAAACTGTAGCTTGGCTGGAGTTGAAGCATGTCTATCCCTGGAATCTCAGATTGCAAGGTAACTAGCACTAGCTTTCTGATAAAATGTTCATCATTGAAATAAAATTTTATTGAATCAGGTTTATAAATTGTGGTTGGCATGGAGCCAAAGCGTGGGACATGGTACAAGTCTACGCCAGTATTTCAAACGCAGAACGTCACCGAATTGAGCGCATTGAAATGCTCGACGAGTGCGAACTCTTGACACAGCTATTTCAGCATTATTGCATCTCTATATCATGGACAGGATTGCTGTTCCAAGACATTGAAATTTCGTATGTAAATAAGATTCAATTGACGCAATAATGTTAACAAATTTCGTATTTCAGAGTGGAAAATCAAATGTCCTCATTGAACCTTGAATAGATCCATAGAATATTATTGATACTCTTCGTTTAACAGCATCTCGCTTGAGAATGTGCTATTTTTATTGTGATGCCTAGATAGTTTAAGTTTGTCTGTAAAATATGTACTTTTTCTTCTGATAAACACACCCCAAATCTGTTGAATGCATTTCTGCTTACCTCACATCACTTCTAAGTTTTATCAGAATTTAAGATACACACCATGTTTATTAATATATAAATCCTTAGATATGATCAAAAATGAATTCTGTATAATAATAACAAGACTTAAGAAAAGTCATTAGTAACTACAGATACTTAACCAAAAATGTTTCATTGTAACATTATTCACCGATTGTTTCATAGAAATAATCATGAAATAAATCAATCTGAATCTAAAATGGTATTTTATATTTTAAAACATATTACTACAAAATATAATATTATTTCTTTATTTTTTTATATATACAGTTATCGCATAGGTAAAAATTTAAATAGACCGTATATTTACATATCCAAATTGGCCAAAAAAATAATGTGAATAATTCAACATTCTATGGATCTATGGAAAACATTACAGTTAAAAGCTTAAAACGAGACACCTATTTACAAAGTTAAACATTCAACGGGTTAATGCTGGCCACTCCCTGCTTCTCGCATATCGTCTTCGAGATTTCGGTCATTTTGCCGTACAGATTCAGATAGGCAGGATTGTGAATTTTCCTGTTGTTAACTTGAACGCGTTCGTAAGCCTGCAAATGATTAAATACATTTAAATACAATTTTAATAAATTACAATGACGATGGAAATTACCTCAATACACCAGGCCTGTGCCATCAATCGTTCGTGATCGGCAGAATCTAATTTTGTGTTTAATGAACGTGTGGCACGAGATAACACCACGACCATAGCGTAAATGTCAATGGCACAGTCTGCCAGACGGTTCAACAGAAACTGTTGTTCTACAATGTTCTTGCCGTGCTTGATAAGCAAAGCCTCAACGGTTCGTCCGAAAATATCCACAGACTAAATGAAATTTTGTTAATTTACATTAAATTGTATATACTTTATAAATATTACCTCTGCGGCCAGTTTTGCAGAGTCTTGCAGACTTGGGTGAACATGAGCGCTCAAGTCAGAACCCCCAAAGCCAACGGATCGTATAGCACGTTGCAGAAACTCTTTGGTGATAAGTCCCAAGTTAGCAGTAGGATTCTTAAAAGCACGCTGCAGTTCCTTCAAGTTTGCGCCAGCGTACTGAATACCAGTCAATGCAACAAACAGTCGCAATATATCGTTGGTTCCTTCAAAGATTCGGAAAATTCGAATATCACGAAGTACTCGCTCGAGACCAGTGTCTTTCATGAATCCCATGCCACCGAGAATCTGAATTGCCTCATCGCACACCCAGAACGCTGCCTCCGAAGCAAAGATCTTCGAAATAGCTGCCTCCAAGTGATAGTCTTGACTGCCTGTGTCCATATTACCGGAAATCATGTAAGCCATTGATTGTGTGGTATATTGCAACATTGCCATGCGTGCAAGTTTCTCTTGAACGGAACCGTAATCCTGAAGTGTTTTTCCAAATTGTGTACGATTAGAGGCATGCTCTGCTGCCTTCTTGATACACTTGGACATTGTTCCACAGAGTGTGCCGGCCATTCCGAAACGACCGTTATTTAGAATATTCATGGCAACCTTAAAACCATCACCAACTTCACCGATTACATTCTCTACGGGAATTGGTACGTCTTCGAAGTACACTTCCGTGGTGTTCGAACACTTGATGCCCATCTTTTTCTCGGGAGCACCACTGGTGACACCGCCAAATTTACGTTCCACGATAAAAGCAGTCACCTAAAATAAACAGACATAATTATATGAATTATCTGTTCTTTTAACCTTCAACGTATAATAAATAAATAAAGTCATTACACTAATCATAATCCGATTGATCTCATTTAATCGCATAAACAAAAATACCATACCTTATCGCGTTTGTTGCCTGTTTTGGGATCTTCGACTTCAGTCTGTGCAAAAACGGTCAAAATTTCAGCAAATCCTCCGTTAGAGATCCAGATTTTTGAACCATTCAGTATGAAATGCTTACCGTCAGCTGACTTAACAGCACGACATCTAAAGTGATAGAGATTAGTTTAAATATATATATATATATATATAGTTTTACTTACTTAATAGAACTGGCGTCACTTCCGGCACTGGGTTCGGTTAAACAGAATGCAGCAAACACCTTCCCGGTAGTCACCTGTGGCAGATACTTTTCTTTTTGCTCTGGAGTTCCGTACAATAGAATACCCTAAAATATATATTTTAAACTTACTACCAATGATTTATATCTCTAATTTACATACCTTAAACCCAATGCTCTGATGTGCGCCCAGAGTAACACCAATACCAAGATCGTTTTCACCGACAATTTCACCCAATCGAGCGTACTGTGTATTGTTTGCTCCCATACCGCCGTACTCTTGTGGAACTTGTAGTCCAAACGCACCCAGCTCCCATATGGCATCAAGTGTAGCCTCATCTATGCTGGCAGTGTCATCATTTCGAACGGGATCATTTACTTCCTGATCAGAATGTATAATTTTTATTTATCATTAAAATGTTGTAGCTCAAGTCACTTACTTCGAAGAATTTAGTAACGGGATCTACAAACATGGCAATAGTATCCTTTTGTTCTTCGTTTAGTGCGTATGGATAAGGGAAGACCTTAAACATTAAATTAAATAATAAATAAATTCAAAATTTAGTAGATATTCTCTATATTACTTGAGATGCTTCCACTTCGCCCCGAAACATATTAGCCATAAACGAAAAATTCGCTGGTTTTGCTTTGACATCTTTCTTCTGATCAACATTTTTAACTTCTGCTTTTGCTCCAAAACATCTGAAATACGATTAATTCATTTGTCAATATTCACGCATGATTCCAAACTCCAAAGGTTAATATGCCATATCTACACAGTTTTATTAGATAGCCATAATTATATTATTGTCGTTACCTTGCAGTTAGCTCTAAACTAGTTCTGCTCTTTGCTTGTCTTACAGCTATTTGACCGAAACGATACATTCTCGAAGAAAGTATATTGCACAATAAACGCAGGCGTTCACTGACAAAAATGCACTGTCTAGTAGAAAGTCTACAGTCTAGTTTATTGTTATAAAGATAGAAAGTTCAAAGTCCAACTTCGGGCAAATCCCAATTTACAAATAAACACTACTTTACGTAAACGATGTTCCTCTACGGCTGGTTTAAGTATGCGAGAATGCGAGATTGCGTCGATTCGTAAATTGCGAGGTGCGACGTGCGACAGGTCGTCAGACTCAGAACTCTCAGACCGAATTTCGATTGTTTCGGATTCGATGTTCAAAAACAGCGTTTAGGTTGGTTTACAATGCTTGAAAATACAAAAAAACACAAACACAGCATATATCAACATAAAAAACCGAGTCACGGCAAACATTCACATAGGTGGCGTGATTCTAAAAAACTTAAAAAAAGAGTATAAAGTTACGGCAGAAACGTTGCGCGAACGAGAATACGGCGATATACAAACCGTGTGTTTTGCGATTTTTGCAGTGGTGTAGATAAAAGATCTAGTAAGTTTACGTACCAAATGTCAAATTTATTCAATCTCAAATTTAAGCCGCAAAGTGCTGTGTACGATATTGCGGAGGCAAAGTCGAAAATTTAGATGGGTAGTTTTGTAGTTTTTATAATTTCTGTATAAAATATATTTTAAGTTATATATTTATGTATATATAATATAATATAAACATAAATTATATTAATTTAATTTTCTTACATTTTTTAAAAAAATAACATCAAAGATATATGTGCTAAACATAACCTAAATTACCCCACTTTATACGAAAAAACACTACTCACTACTACTCACACACCAAATAACCCGAGAAGGTTACATATTTTATGCGTATCTGTACGTATCCATTGTAACATAAAAATGACAAAATGTTCACATTTTCTCCCTTATTATTCTGTAGTACTAGGTTATTTAATGAGTTTTAATGTTTGACTCTATGTTTCAAAAAATACAATTTAAAAAGGCTAAAAGGAGGTTAGCAGAGGTTGAGGAATATCTATCGATAGGTAATTTTGGGGTATATGGAAGATATACTTATGGCAATATGTATTTTTTTCTCAGATTTTTTAATCGGGCTAGATCGTATTTTTTATTATGTCAACACAAAAAGCTCATTTTAACAACATAAACTTATCGTTTATTCCACACAAAAAAATCATTCAAAATTACTTACACATAAAACTTTTCAGTTTACTGAACAGTTTTATGTGTAAGTTATTGTCACCCCTTTTTAACTTTAAACCCTAAACGCCCTAAGTATACTTTCCAAAGATCTCAAAATGTTAAAATATAAACATTTGTTTATATGTATAATATAATTGACATTATTTTATATTTTACGTGTCAGTTCTTAATTATTAAGAGGTTATAATTATGGATTTACGACATTTGATCATTTGTATCTACTTATATTACCACAATTTCGTCTGAATTGCTCAAATGTATACAAAAGTGTTTTTGTAATCGTTTTTTAAAGTAATAAGTGATGTTTTGCTGAAATCAGTGACATGTATAGCCTTTATAGTGATACATATTTCGTTTCGTTTCATAATTATGTGTGGCAAATCCTCATTCATTTTATGTTATATTGCAAAATGCAAGTAGGTGCTTAAAAAAAGAAGCCGCGTGTAAAACTGCACCAAGGAGACTAAGCTTTCGTAAGTAGCGTAGCCCATAGCCCTAATCAAAATTATATTTACAAATTTGACAAACCCGCAGTAGCAAAGAAAAAAACAGGTGACGAGAATTGAACAAATCGAGAAAACCAATTTGATAGTTACGTTTATTTTATTTCAATGTTTTTTCGTGAGAAGAACACAATAAGATGACTGAACTTCTGATTGACCCGAACATTCGGGTCTGGGTGTTCCTCCCTATCGTGGTAATTACGTTTCTGGTGGGCATTATCCGGCACTATGTGTCCATGTTAATTTCCTCACAGAAAAAAGTGGAATTAACTCAAATTCAAGACAGGTAAATAATTATTTGCTGTTAAAATATAAAATGGACACGTTTTGTCTTTTGTCTTTTATAAAACAATTTTAATAATATTCATTGATTTTTTTTGTACAGCCAAGCCATGATCCGCGCGAGATTGCTGCGTGAAAATGGCAAATACTTGACAGCTGCTTCGTTTGCGATGAGGAGGCATTTTTTCAATAACGAAGACGTGGGCTATTTCAAAACGCAGAAGCGAGCACCGGTCAGTCCAAACTCAACGGCTATGCTGTCGGATCTGGTCAAGGGAAACTTCATCAATGTTCTGCCTATGGTCGTGATTGGAGGTATTTTTTATTAAACTTAAATGACTGTCGAATAATACTAATATTCGTTTATAGGTTGGATTAATTGGATGTTTTCTGGTTTCGTTACAACAAAGGTTCCATTTCCATTGACCCTTAGGTTTAAGCCAATGTTACAGCGTGGTGTAGAGTTAGCCTCCCTGGATGCTGCTTGGGTTTCTTCGGCGTCGTGGTACTTCCTGAATGTTTTTGGCTTGCGAAGCATTTATACACTTGTTTTAGGAGAAAACAACGGTAAGAACGAGATTTCAGTAAATTATCAAACCTATTTAAACAAATATATGATTTTTTCGTTGGTATGTTAGCGGCGGACCAAACTCAAGCCATGCAAGATCAGATGTCCGGTGCTGCCGGCGCTATGCCACAAGATCCTAAAGCCGCCTTCAAGGCTGAATGGGAAGCAATTGAAATATGTGAATATCAAAATGCACTTCAAAACGTAGAGGCTGAACTCTTGGCGAACTTTTCTTCGAGTCAGACAAACTCTGTGGCCCATTAAAGCAAATTTCTAGTTTTAATTATGCTAATTTAAAAAAATTAATATAGTTATAATAGTATTTGTATTGTATGCATTTTAAATAAACCTTTCCGTGTATTCTATTCTTAGAATATTAAGATTAAATGGCTATGTTTTATTCAAAATATCTTGATTTAAACATCTGGTTATTTCTCAGAGCTACAATTGTAGTGTATCATTGCCAAGAACACGGCAAGATATCAATAATCGTAAATAAATCAACACTGTAAAATTACGTGGGCAGGCAAGTGGCTCTCATTTATTATGGATTCTCCGTAGTTGTAGCCGCAATATTTTCCTCGCACTTGGCTTTGTTTTTCAGAAGATATGCGGACAGGAAACTGATCGGATCGTCAGGTCTCTCTTTGGCGAGCACTTGTAGTCCATGTAGTAGAATAGGTGCAACCGTCTGATCCAGGTACTGCTTGGTGGGCAGCGACTGCAAATCGGCCCGTAATTTCTTCTGTTGCTCTGGTTTATCACCCATTTCTTCTGTTGGAATGGTGATTCTGTTAATTTGCTAGTATTAATATCAAAAACATAGAGAATCTTTATGTTGATATAATATAATATATATATTATTAATTTGTTCTTACTAATAAATTGAAACACGAATTATTTGATCAGTTGATTGCAATAAAAATGTAAATCGTTTTATTTGTTGAAGCTTGAAGGGAGCTTGTGTTTTCTTTCCAAATGTATGCCGATTGCTGATTGACGAAACACGAAACGTCAATTAATAATAAAAAAAAGTTTGAGGTCACCTTATCGAAATTCGTTGAAAGTGATAGTGCGTTCAAACACTAAATGGCGGATTTTTTAAAATAATTATAATATTTAATCGATTACGAACTCTTGGCAAACCTTTCTGTGTGGCTTGTGCGGTGTCAGGTATTAACAAATTCAAGAATATTTTTTGAGAATAAGTACCAAAATATTAACATTTCTGTGATTTACTTATCCGGAATTATTATATTCTTGGGTCATTTTTTAACATAAAAATACGTGTAATTAACTTTTTACAGAATAGCATATTGGCAATTAAACATTTTAAGATTTACATTTGCGCGATTAACAATTATGCGATTACTCCCCAGCGATATCGGCTTATGAATTACGTTATCCCAGTTAACAATAAGATATGCTTATCCTAGTATCAAGTGGTTCAATTTCTACCCACTGCACTGTGGGGTATCTAAAGACCTAACCTCGCTTGTGCAGCTTAGTTAATAAGAAAAAAAATATATAGAGAAACATCAGAATCTGTACCTTTTTTCTACATTTGGTGATCTCTTTCTTTACGTATTTGTCACTTTTTGTTAAGGAAATGAAATGCCAAATTTTAGTTTACATAAATAAGATTATTAATACAAATTGATAAACCATGCCCACTGAAGTTGTCGTTTTGGGGCATTTGGAGTTGAATCCATGTGAATTTGTTGCCCCGAATTCAAATATGGCATAAACTCCAATTTCTAATAAAGGAAGTAATACAGTAGGATCCTCTTGTCGGCATCGTCAGAAAAATATAAAAACTCTTTCTTATTTATTATTATTTATTATTTATATTTATAAGTATATTTGCTGTTTTTGTATTTTTATTTTTTGAATGGCGTTTTGTGACATTTTTGTGGCATTAATAATTGACCATCACATTTACCCCTCTAACTAACTTACACACACAATTACAAAAAAAAAATACGTTTTTGCCCTATCTCAATAAAGGGTTGATGCATTTCATTTACCTTTTTTTTGATTAGTTTTGCCAAATATCGTAATAAGTTCTAAAAAGAACTTTCGCCGCTAAAATGTAGCATATGGTTTTTTTTAAGATTTTTTTTATAGTAATAAAATTAATCTAAACAAAATCAAATAATAATAATACCACTAAATTTCTACAAAGCGGTCTTATTTACAAGTTTAAAAAAGTGGATTCGAAAAAAACTATAGAAAATTAATACGACGTCAGCGTTACAACATTACACACGAAAAAAATGAATTTTTAAATGGTGAAACGCTTAAAATATTATTAAGAAAGAAATTTACTATATACATTTTTTTTTTGAAAATCTGAAGGTGATGTATTCCTAAACACCTAATCAAATTAAAACAATAAATTTGTATTATTTTAGAAGAAGAAAAAGTAATCGTTGAAACCAACTTACTCAGTTCGGAAAATGATTATATTTATATAGACCAAAATTTAGGTTAGGTTTTCAAACCTATGCGGTTATTTTTTTTTTTATAATGACATAAAACTTGAAAATTTTCATTTTGAATTTTAATTATTTTTAAATATATACATATATTTAATATATTGTTTATTTGCGTAGCTTTTATTCCTGCAGAATTGTCTTGTATTTCAGTACCTTCAGCATGTTGAATCTGTCACAAGATAAGGTAAAAGTACTTGGCTCGTGAACTATACTTGATATGCAGTGGAGGCAAGATGATTTTTTTTCTCCAATTCAACTTAGTCTCTCTTAGGCCACACCTTTTTAACCCAGTGGTTTGTTTTATGTCTGCTATTCTAAAAAATCAAGGATATTTGTTGGTGTATAATTGCCCAATTATTCATACAGTGGACGATGACTATGAGAGTGACCTAGATGTAAATATAATCAAACCAATATGTGATATGTATGAGTTGACCATAAAATGGATCTGGATCAAAATTAGATATTCGGTTAGAGAAGCCTGATCCCCCTAATAGGTGGTCCACCGTAAATGTCCACTGCGAGGAATACATGGCAACCTTAAGTGAGAGGGCCGAAAACCTTGACCACTTTCGTCTGCGTAGAAGAGTGAACCACAACAATGTGTCTTGGTTCACCCCCGAATTGAGGAGCATGAGAACGAATGTGAGACTTCTGAGGAAGACCGTCCAAAGGGATCGACGGAACAGAATGAGCTAGGGTTGAATATGAGGGTACTGTTAGGAGAACTGCCGTGGTTTCTTTTGGTAATTATGTTAAACATGCGATTCTCTTTAAAGTAAAGAGATCTATTTTACCCGTCGAAGGAGATATCGTGGCTGCGAAGTAGTTCTGCACGCGAATCGCGAACGAACGGGGAATTAGGTGTCCATTTGACTAATAGGATGAATGAAATCTGGCAACTGATATATAATGAGATTGAAAAAACCAAAATGCAAATTCCAAATGAGTTTGGTGTGCTTCATTTTTGTATAGAACTAGGCTATCTTCATGGAAGTTTGAATGATTTTTTACTGAAAATAGCCTTGGTGTAAACACTCAAGAGAGTCTATAATAACATCCGAAGGCTTGGCGACTAGGGGATTATAGTTCATGGGATGTAAGTCGTGCACTTTGTACGAGGGATGGAATTCAGTGTATGAATAAGTATGCAAGAAGAGTATTTGCCAGGCGATAATCATTGCTTGATGAAAAGGCCAAGCGAAGTCCGGTCAGCTGAAACTGACAGAGGAAAATTAGGCGATTCCCCCAGCCGTAAAATAATTGGTAAGAATAACTCAACTGGTAGGTAGTATTCGGTACTGCAATGCTTCAAGAGCTATATCGAGACATCCGTGGAGTATACCTTATGGCAAGAATCCACGTAAAAACTGGACAATTCTGTCTTCTTAAGAGAAGAAGGGTAGCATACTTAACATACTCGTATATAACATTTTCCTTTAACCTTGAAGCAGTAAGCCTCTATTGACAGGTTGATATCTCTGGTGATAACTTCTCACCATATTCACTATCAGAAGAGTGATTAGAGGGACAATATAGCTGGTGGAATGTTGAAATTAAAAATATAAAGAGAAATGTCTGTGACAAAATAAATCTTATATAAACAATTGATGAAAAGTTTTATGGGATCATAATTAATTCTATAGCTTTTAGTTTTGAACATAATTTAATTTATTTTTAAAGGCGAACTTAGCGCTCACAATATAATTTTATTTTGGAATCCAAATTAATTAAAAACTCCCTCCGCAAAATGCATTTTTGCCTACAATTAAAAAATGCTTACCAATAAATGTGCACACCGCATAATTTTATATAGCATTCTTACCAAATAATTTAAATGTGAACTGTAAACGTTACAAAATTACCAGCTCGTATAGCCAACACCCTGTGAATCACTTTAAGGAAAAAGAACCCTTGGGAATGGCGGATAGTGGGTCGGCGAATAGTACCATGCAAATCTTCTAATTTCGATTTTCTTTTTATGTTTTTTATTGAGCAATATTTTTTTTGGTGAGCGTAAATTTTTTACCCAAAGTCACCATCACAACACAAACTTAATTTATTTCATAATTATACAAATATCATTCCTAATATTATCGGGATCTTTGGAATTTCTCAATACAGCAACTACTATTTATATAAAGTATACACATAATTAAAATTATACACACATCATGGGTAATACCGATTGATTCTACATTACATTACTATTATTTTTAAGATAAGAATGTTGTAATAAATGATTATGATCATGTAGAATTTTTGTAGGATTAATTATTTTCTTATCAAATACACTGTTTGATTATGTTTTAATTTTTTTCTGTAGTATACTTACATTTGATTATGTTTTTATTATAATTAATAATTGGTTTCGTTGTCATTATTAATATACATTTTTTATATAAAAATACCCCCACCGAGTGGTTATTCTGCCAGATTGCGACAATTCTCTTGAGATGATTTTGACATGTAATTTATAGTTTATTTAAAATATATCTCTTTGAGAATTGTCGAAAACTTACTGAAAGGCTTTGTAGATTTCCGAAATAATTAAGTGCACACCAAATTTTGACAAGTCTGTCATGTGCCCATTCCAGAGGAAATAGGGAATTATATGTGCACTATAAACTTATAAAAAGTCAATAGTTAGGCGATATAATTTGCTCCTTGTCGAAGTCCTCCGTCCGACTCTTTTATGATATCCAGAAATCCTTTATATTCTTTAAAATGCTATGTTTTTTTTTTAAATTTTAAATGTGCGTTTATTTATTCGGTTTACATTTTATAGGGGTTTTAAATGGATATATAAATTTAAAAAAAATAATTAAATAGTAACAGGCTTTTAAACAAATAATTAAACAGATATAGGTTTTAGATTCAATAAAAACGTTATTTTTATAGCAGTTTTTTTTTAAATTTGTCAGTTGATAAAATAGTTATTCGAATAACACTAAAACGAACCCTAAAATCATATGCCTGGAAAATTCAAATTCAAATTCATAAATTAGATTGAGCAAAATCTATGTAAAAGAGCTAAAATGAGAAACACACGATAAAATTAAAATTATAAATTACAAAATATTTGTTTAATGTTGTGCATTACAATTATACAAATGTTACAATTAAAAGTTTACAAATGCTTATACTATATATATTACATATATGTATATATGTACTATATAAAAACGCGCCTCACACGCATATACAAATATTTAAATTTTACATTGAAAAAACTCTTCGTACGCGAACTGTTGTGAGCCTTGCCTTTATACTCAGATCCACAAGATCCGACGGACATTAAACATCAATCACTATAATATATATGATTTATTTTTTTAAAATAATGATTTGCTAAATTTGCAGTTCTGCATTGATGTGTAGTTTTAGATGTGGAAGGAGGGTGTGGGATGTAACAAATAAAATATATGCGATATATTCTAGTTTGTCATTATTTATAGATTTGGCAGTTTGATATTATTTATATCGCTTCGCTGCAGACATACGAACAACACAAATAATAATGTACACTTAATTCCTAATAAACTGGAGGGTGGGGGTCCTTAATGATATTTTTTATTTGTTAGCTGTGGAGGAAGCTTTTTTTATGTAAATAATGTAGTTCTGCGTTGCAAACGATTCATACGTGAGATGGTGTGTATAGATTCACAGTGTTTTCGCTCTGTCCAGCAGGTCGGTGATGAATTTCTAAAAAATAAAACAAAAGAGTTAGCTTCCTTTTCAGACTGAAATTGGACAATTATTCTTACCGATATGTCTTGTGGTGACCTCTTGCTTACTGACAAAAGAGCCTAAGTAAAAAGATATTTACAAGATTAGATAAAATGTGGTATATTCAAATTAATAAAAAAACTAACGATTAAATGAGATCGTCGAATATCATCTGTGTCCATATCCAAAATTTCGTCGATATCCACGTCGACTGCTTCAGTCTAAAAAAAAACATGATACTTATTGAATACAAAATGAAAAATATCTTCCTAATTTACCGGTGGATCAAAGAGTTTCTGAAGTTCGTCATAAAGCCACATCTCGACGGCCAACCGCTTTCGGATTAAACTCATCTGGTGTGATCCATACTTGGCTGTTAGGAATTTCTCTCGACGTTCCTTGACGGCCTCACCCTTTTCGCTAAAGTTTACCCGGAGTCCGGCTCGATTTGGCGATCGCTCGCAGTCGTTGATTGATTCTAAGCCGCACTGCATTTTTATGGTTGTACTTTGGATTTTTGGTTTCGCGGTTATATAAGTATCACAGTATTTGTTTATTTGTAATTTGTCTAGGATGTTTTGATTTAAAGTTTTTATCTGAAAAGATGAAAGAAGGTTTTGGATATTAAGTTTTTGTCTGTTAAAAAAATTGGTTGGTTTCTCGAAAAATTAGATTTTCTATAAAATTTAAGTATAAATAACATCGCGTACCTAAAAAAATGTCTGATTGTAAATAAAAAATATTAAAAAGCGTTCTGAAAAATATATATAAAAGCAGATTTTCTATTATTTCCTGAGATTTTTTGTATATAAAAGAAAAAACACCTACTACTAAAATCGTTCTATCCATGGGACATCCACCTCTCAGAATATAATACAATACAAAAATCAAAATGGATGGATATTGAGTCTCACCAGACACAACTATCCTATCCAATTAAGTGTCATCACAATTCAATTTACTAGTCATATTCGAAGGACGGTGATAAAAAGCCAAGTTAAGGGTCACTAGATTTCGAAGAATCTATGGCTACTAAAGTTTATGGGCGATGTCGCACACCGGATTCACTGACCATTATGGGTTCACACAAGTTGTCAGGTCATGATAATTTGCTGTGCTACTCCTATTGGAGCTACTGTGCTCTACTCTCTAACACATCCCCGATGGTTAGGAGTCTTAATTTGCCCTGACGCGACTCTATCAACTTTGCCAGGCAAATGTGCATATTTTTTAGATATATCTATGCACCGAGATCTATCTTGCTATTTATATTCGGAATCGTGATACATCAACGCCCTTATACACTTATTTTTCTATACAGGATGCGTGTTTATATGTTAATTGTTGTCATTGATGTTCCGTTATTCCAAATCAGTAACCTATTTTAGAAATAGGCTATTAATAGCAAGCGGGACCTACTGATTTAAAGTGCTATATTCGAAAAACATTTTCGTTTCGTTGTTATACTTAATATATATTTTTTTATATTTTTTGAGAGAGATCTTGTTCGCAGTATTGAGTGTGAGTGTTGTGAGTGGATTTGACCAATCAAAACAAACCAAAGCTTGTTCGCTTCAGTTTTTTATACTCTTCAATTTAAACTAAAAGTTTCATGAACATTTTTTATGAACTACTTTTTTTATTAAGCTGAAATCAATTTTTGTTTTCCAAAACAATTTTTTTTTGTAATCTTTCTGTCCGAGCAGCATATTTCCCTCCAATGGGACACTGCAATTAAAGGATGCTGCTCAAACGTCCATAAAAGTCGGCTGCGTTTCAATATTTTTCACTTTAATATCTTTTATAATGTTCAAATATGTATTTAAATATTCTCAAAAGTACACTGGACTTGTTTATTTTTTCCTGTCCTAAAAAAGCTTTTTTTAGTTTAGGTCGCCGGATCCTCTTTTAAGATAGCCCAGTTCCGAGATTTTGTTTTAACAAAAGGGTTTAATGTTTAGACAGATCTTAAAGGGTTGGATCGTACGTTTTGTCCAAACGCGTCGCGCAATGTTTTAAAATTAAAATATGTAAAGAATTTTTTTTGTAATTATAACTAACTTAATTTTCAAACAATATTTATTAAGAGTTGGCAAACCCGTAACTCAGAAACTGGAACTTTTTTCGTGACATCAGAGTGGCAGATGATTTACCATTTTGAAAGACCGTGTATTAGGTTAATGATGTGGAAGAAGCACATTAGGGATTTCCATTACCTCTCTGCTCAAGAGAAGTATATCTTAACTCAAAAATCACTACGGTAGTCCAAGCTCCGATAGTCCTGAAAACTACTCATTATTTGAGGAGCCAATTTTTTAAAACTTTTCGGAAATGAATTAATTTGTGTTATAAGTTTCTATTACTTTTAACTTATAACATTAAACCTAAAAACTTTTTTTTATCAATGCTTTCATTGTAGGACATAGGGCCACAAAAAGTCTCTAGGGTTCACTGTCTCCCGTGGTATTATTTAAAATGTTAGTATAGCTTTAATTATTTTTTTAAATTGATATTAATAAAACAAGTTGATATAATGATAACAAGTATTAAATACGAAACAAAATTCAGTCTACCGGAAATCGAATCGGAGGCCTTTCGTCGGCTAAGCCACGCGTTTCCCGACACAGCTACAGCGTCGTTTTTGAAATAAATATAAATATTTCAAAAGAAACACATATTAGCAGACATGGAGCACAATGTGTCCACACAATGTGAGGAGATAGTGATTTTTTAGTGAAAACATGTCGCCTGAGCTTAGTAGACAGCCCTATAATTTTGAGGTAAGAACACTCACACTACAGATCAATGCAGATCCAATCCGGGCTATTTCATCTGCCATGTAATTTCCGGGTATATTCGAATGGCCTGTAACCCATCTTAAATCAACTCTATTGTTGAATAATGATTCAGTAAGTTTGACACAAACATTGCGCTATATTCTATTTTCTTTTTGATATTTTCAATAATGAATTAGAGTCACAGCTGCGTTGAATAAATATATACAATTTCAATAACACGCGCGTGTAAACAACTATATACAACTATATATAACATTGGTAAAATCCAGAACATGAAATAGGTACATGGTACATATATTTATATTGACCGTACATGTTCGTAGAACCGCTTCACCGCCGGCCGCACTGGCCACTCGGCCGCGTAAAACGCTCACGCGTCCATGACGACAATTTCTGTGCTCTATAGATGCTTGTGATTTTCAAAAAAAACATAAAATATAAAAATTACCATAAGCTTGCATTGACTTAAAACAAACACACAGCTCACACAAAACTGAATAACATATATAAATATTATTATTATTATGCGTCCGGTTCTTTGTCCAAAATGTGTATGTATATTCTCACAGCAAAAAGTCAATATGTTCTCGCGGAATATATTATTTTATGTTATGTATATATCATATAACATATTTTAATATTTAGTTTGAAATGTTTTTTTTATTTGCTACATCACCATATATACTTCGGCCATAGGCGCTTTGTTTGACATAAAGCATTTTGCAATATTGATGTCATCATCGGCTTTTTGAAAGCGATATTTTTAATAAGATTTTGCTACGGTTTGGAAGTCGAGTGCTTTTCTGGATGTTTATTGGTTTCTTCTATTTATGCTATTTATTTTAAAGTTGGCCCCTTCCGAAATACAACACTTAAGTCAACTAATAATGCAATCATTAAACATTTTTGTTATTAATTTTTCGGAATCAACGTCAGTTCTAGCCACGAATTGGTGGTAATTTAAGTTTTGGAAAGAGAAAGCCATATCACATGAATACGGCGATTGTTCGATGATATTTGCTCAGTTTTTGGGCAAAAATTTGTTCACTATGATAGCCTGATGAACAAAGAAAACAGTCAAAAAAAAGTCTTTTGATCGACTTTGACGTGATTCTATTCCAAAGATTATTGGTTTGCATATCAAATTCGTAAACCAATGCTTCATCACCAGTTATGCGTATTATGAATATGGGTCAAAATTGACAAAATTGGCGATTGAGTTTTTGACGAAAATTCAAGTCTTTCGGTGCTAGTCAAGAGGCAATACGTTTCGTACCCAAACAATTGTTTTAGTACTGATTTCGTGAGACACAGGTAGTTCAATGGCTATCACTCGCTCACTTTAACTTCACCTGAAGACGTTGATGGGCGACCAATGCGAAAATTTTAGACAAATAGTAAAAATCAAACTTGAGATATACTAGCAAAATCGAGCACTCCGAAGAAACTAAAGTCAAGTTACTACTACTACGACAAAAATATACTTTATTATACAAACTTGAAATAATAAAATATGAATGTCAAAATTTTTACAATTAAAAATATTGTAAAAAAATTCAAGATTTTTTTAATTTGAATTGCTTTTATTTCGAGATACTACAGAGTAAGATAAATAAAGATAAATCTGAATTTTTCAGAAATCCAATCGATTTACTCGATTTGCCTGTAATGTTGTGTATAAAATTTCAAATTTTTCATCAGGCTTGACGCGCTTTTCACATTTGTTTAGTCTCAGCTTCATATTTTTATAATCAAAGCATTTGCATCGACTAAACAGAAATAATCCTTTATTTTGTTTATATGTTTAAGTCGAAATCTGGTAACGGATAACCCACTTAACATATCCAATCACGATGTAACTTAAAACGTAGACATTTTTACATTTAAAATATAAACGAATGTCTGAAAAGCTTCAGGTCGAATGGTTTCTAAAGATGCGTGCAATAAATGTTGATATAAGTATACTCAGCATGACCTGACCAGTCGTGTGAACCCGTAATGGCCAATGAATCCGGTGGCATCGCACACTGGGCTATGTCTCACATGGGATTAAAGGATCCAATAATGATGAGGGAACTTGGTGATGTTGTTGAATTGTTGTGAGGCGGATATATAGAAATTCTGCAATTTCATACAAAAGTTCGTAAGGTAAATAACTCGCACAATAGCCTACATCGAAATATGCAAAAAGGCTCTGTCTAAAGACGCCATAAGAGATTCTTCTGACTAGGTAGCTAGCTAACTTTAGACAAGCAAACTTTAGAATGTCAACATGATGTCTAGAAAAAAATTATATTAAGATGAAGAAATACAAATATCCTCGGACATGGCTGCCTAAGTTTAGATCTTTGTGAACTTCCATAAAAATGTGATTTCCCATAAACATCAGCTTTAAAAATGTATCTTGAACGAACGTTTTTTTTTATTTCGGAGACCGTTTGAATGCAGATTTTTTTTAGTTTACTATAGAGAATAGTTGCATTTCACATTATGTTAAAATTACTATTTAATGAACATAGTTCAATAAATGAAACAACACAGAGCTGTCCATCAAACATTGACCGACTTATACAATACAAATGTAGGACAAATTTATTCCTATTTTACCGACAATAAACTTTTGAACAATACAATCAAAATCATACTTTTTGCGATGACTTTGCGCGAATTTATGCTCGTAAAAATATATGTACCCGCGTAATTACGGATTATACTATAACTTACATCAATTTATATGTTTTTATATGTTTACTATATATTTTATATATATTTTTATATGTATTATCAATAATTCATCAACGTGTTGCACGCACACGCGAGGTGAAAGGTGCACGCATCAGGCATTCAGAGGGAGTACACAAATAAATAAGTAATACAAGCGCGTGTACAACAATAATAACTTGGACGATGCTGGTTGTGATGGGTATGAGAGCTTTTTATTTATTTATACAAAGTTCTCGAAAGAGATGTTGTGTACATATACAATTCATATATATATATAATACATATTTAAACAGCATAAATCCACGTTTATAAGGTACTATGTATTATATATACGTATAAGATCGTTAAAATTATGTTGACGTAGTTGTCATATTGTTGTTGTTATAATATATACTTGCGAGTTTAAGAAGTACACGCGAAACATATTGAAAGTCATTGACTTGATATGGAATATATATTTTTGGATGAATACAGTTATATTATATAGGTACTCACTGCAAACTATATGAGTCATACTGGATAAACAACTTGTGACGAAGTTTTAAAAGTTAATAGCTTGCAGCTTCAGATTTAGGTTGAAGTGCTTAATGTTTTAGTGTCGCTTTGTAATTATACAGTTTTGTAATTTATTGTTATATTATAATAAATCACAGGAATGACTACAGATTATTTTCGAATAGTACAATCGTTAAATTTTAAGTGTGCTAATGGCCATTTTACATATTTCAGGAATGTATATTTTTACCATTAGCTTTATATAATTATATTTAAATAATATCACAATTTCTTCTTCGGTAAAGTCATAAAAATATGCACTTATGGGTCTTTATCATTATGAACCGGAAAACATAATTTTCTATATTTGTAGGCTATGGTCCAAATCATAAGAATAAGAATATATATTTATACCACCAATTGTGTGTTCGTTTTTTCAGTCTTTACTGAATATTTGCGCAGTATAAACTTTGAAAAAAAACGTTGATGATCATAAATATCTACATTTCCAGTAAATTTGTCTTTCTACCAACATTTCTAAATATTCCTTGTACAGAAAGTGTTGAGCTTGTAAATAAAATAGCATAGATTATTACATTCATTTTGTAGAGTTAACAAATAATTATGTATAGACATGTAAATTAAATTAAATTATATAATTTTGTTACACATTTTTTATTTGAAAATAAATAAAAAACTTAAATCTAAAAAAGGGCAATTGCTGCTTCATCTCGTTCTTGTAAAGATAAGCAGTGCGGTCTTTTACCAGATCCAGAGTAGACAGTCACAAGAAAACTCATAAAATATTAATGACTTGTTTTAAATTTTCTGAAAATCAAAGGTGAATTTATACTTAATTTCGAAGTCTAATAGTCAATGAAGGCATTACAATGCATTGCGACGTTAGTTATTATCGATAGGTAGCACTGACTGTTGACGATGATGGCAATATCATCGTATATTTCGATGAATTACTGATGATAATGCGGATGCATTGATACTAGGTGGGCAAAAATTACTGTCTTTTTCAGTTTGTTGCTATTTTCTTAAGTTGTTGTCAAGATGCAGACAAAGTTAAAACACAAAGAAGGTGGTCGTTGTCGATGAATGAATGAGTCTCTGTCTGGACAGCTTTGATGATGATCATGTCATAGATGATTTAATGTAAGTAAAAAAAAATGTTTATGTGGAAACTGAAGTTGAAACTTTAAACGCGCTTTTCTTCAAAATGGTATTTATCAAGTAGGTGACCAAAATTAATAAAAAAAATCTGCACCGATCTTTTTGAAATTTTGTAGGCAAATTGAATACATACAAATCTATTCTTTAACCGTTCCATATTTTTTAGTCCAAATGTACTATTATATTGCAAAAAAAATACATTTTTTTACATCGAACGATTATGTTGTTATTTACATAAATCCATTTCCATTTTTTGTTTCAAATGATCCAGTTCACCGCTTTTTAAACTTTTTAATAGTTTTCAATAAAAAAATCCTAAAATGTGTTTTCTGTATATACTTTAAGGTGATATTATATTATTTAAAAGTTTAATATGAACTAATTTTTCGAGATACAAATGGTGTAGTCTTCTAAGACGTAGATTCAAAATTGAAATTTTTTCTTTAATAATAGTTTTTAAGATATCCCCATGGTTTCTTCAAATATTACTAAATTTGCTCCTTTTAATTCCAAAATTATATGAACTGATATCGTCATTCATTTATCAGATATGAATAAATAATTATTAATTTGTTATAAATGGCATAAATGAAAAAATTGTTTGGCGCCAATCAAAAATTGGTTTGATTTTAGAAAATAATGCTTGAATTTTGTAAATTAATAATGATTGATAACAAAGCAAGAGTATTTTTCATAATTCATTCAAATGTTGCTTAATTCACACCAACATTTACTGATGTTTTAGTAAATGGTGGTGTAATTATTTGTTTTTAAATACCCAGTTACAAATACGAGTCCGCATAATATTTACAATAGGATAATGCGCGATAGGATTCAGCTCTATACGAAAAACCGCAAAATGGGAAAATGTGAAAAATCACGGATTTTGAAACTTTACACAACTGGTTTATATAGGTTTGTCTTTTTATTCTAATAATAATCGTTATCACGCATTGTTATAATTTAGTTTTGTGGATTTTCTAATTGCGCTATTTCAACGGCACCCACAATTACATGAAAATTTTGTGATGAAAATTGTTCAAGTATATACCTGGATTCAAACTCACGACAATAGAGTAGACAGTCATGCACATCATCATAATGTACAGATTTTTTGTATAAATGTGGGTGTAAATTAAGAAAATAATGCGCTGATATCATACCAACATTTACTGAAAACCATTAAATAATGCTTTTAATCATGCAAATATGTGTTTAAATTAATAATATTTTTTTAAATACATTTACTAAAATCATGATTTTTTTCTTAATTTACGAATTTTTTTCCTAACTCCATTATTATACTGAACATAAAATTGCTTCATCTTTTGATTTTAAGAAAACGAATTTTACGAATGCAAATTTTTACTTTTATACTGACCATTTTAATAAGAAGTAGTATCCTTTTTAATTGTAGAAGAAACATAGAAGATATATATTATTATTTTTTTCATAATTATGTAATATTGAAATTTGAAACCTAAAATGTCTCCTAAATTAACATGGCTGCAACTTTGTCAACGAATTAATAAATAATATGTGCAACAAAAAACATTGTAAAAAAAAACAATGTAATTTTTTTTATTTTGGGAACAGTTTTCTGACCAAAATAACATGATTACCACAAAATTCGTAAAATAAACAACACACTTATTTTTTGGTACATGTACATTGTTATAGTCCGTCAGACTGCTTAAAAACATCAGTTAAATTCATTTAAATTCAATTTGTCGCAATTAGAAACGGCCATTCAAAACGAATATTCTAATTTTACTTTCTCTGTATCGCATTTTAGACGAGAACTCGATTTTAACGACTGTGCTAACAGCCAATGTAAACAAAGTGCAAATAATGCCAGGCTTGACGTGCTGTGCGTGTCCAAATGCAATCGCTTTGAATTAACGCAACTCCGACGATTTACTTTTACTGGCACATGAGAAATATGTACATGTCTACCGCATGTTTTCTGGCGTGATCAAATTAACTGTCTGCGCAAACAATAAAAATAGTTCTTTTTCTTGTTGTTCACTGTTTGTGTCAAGTTGTTCGGTGGTCAGCAGTCCAAAATACATTCACATATTATAAACACTCACACACAGACAAAATTAAGAAATATAACGTCCGTCGAACGCCCACGCAATAATAATAATGCACGCATCGCAAGTTTCGATAGTAACACAATATACCCGTCGAATGTATATAGGTATAGTATATTATGTGAGCAAACAACATCTATATTATAGATATTGTGTTCACAGCATAAATAAAGCATAATGTGATTATGCTTGGTTTTATGTAATAATCATATTGATGTTGATTGTTTAATGTCGAATTGTCGACCGAGCAATATCATTTGCGGTACGAGCGTGTAATTCAATTTTGTATAATAAAAATGAGACAATATTAATTATTTAATTTACTATTATTCAATCAACTTAGATTCGACATAAAATAGTTTTATTGATGTTAAATAATTGTTTTTCATTCAACAAGTATAAGCTATTAGTGGACATTTATAAATTATAATTAAATTATTATTATTATTAACAATAATCTTTAGTATTTAGGCAACATCTCAGTTCAAAACATATAATAATATATTATTTTAAATCCAAATACTTAAGGTCGTTTATATACATAAAAAGCACGTAACAATCTTGATGGAGGTTAAGCCAAGTTTCTTTGCGTATTCAAAAATAAATAAAATCATACACTAATCTTTATAATCTGATGGCGTTTCTAATATAAAGACAATATTTGCCAATGTTATTTCAAATGATGTGATTATTCATTGTTATCGCCTTTTGTTTGTTGTTATAAATATTTTATTATTTTATAAACATATTTTCGTTGATTGTTATTTAAAATAAGTACCTTATTCTTGGTATGCAATATCAATTCAACAACACGAAATTCAATACACTAATAATACAGGGTTAAGAGTATAAAGTATTACCAACTTATATAGTACTCTATAAATAAGCAACAGTTTAGACCTCCTCATTTGAGTAAATCTCCTTCCCTGGAGCCATCTTTTCATGTTTGGAAACAGATTATAGTCGCTGAGGGCCAAGTCTGGAGAATACGGTGGACCGGTTCATTGTCGTGGGGAAACTGCACTTTTCTTAGTCGATGAGGATTATGCCATGTGCATCCCAAAATATTCTGGCCATCACCTTCCCAGCCGACGTTTGCCTTTTTGGGTGCATCGAACGACTCTCATCCTGTTCTAACCATGTGGCCGACTGTTTATTGGACTTCGGTGTGTATTGGTGTATCCATGTTCCATCCATTGTTACGAATCGAAATTCACTTTTTTCCATTGTTTACGAAATACCAAAAGCAGCGTCACTCATAAAGCGATAACTTCCAAACTACTAGATGAAATGTCATGAAAAATCCTCATTAAAAAGTTGGAACTTCCGAAAAATGATATCGATTTGAGAGTGGTGGCGCCATCCTACCAACATTCTTTTTGAACCAAGTCGTAGTTGGCTTGAAAATCGTATACGCAGCGAAACAAGCAGCAACAAATATCGCCTGAGATGGGTCGAAAAGTGAAGAAGCGATTTAGTGGAAATGAAATGGCTAAAGAACTAAAAATATCTCAAAGAAGCATGAACCGCATATTTCAAAATAAGGGTATGCAAAAGCCATACAAGTTCCAAAAAACAATTTTCCAAAATTCATCACTCACCAGATGCATGGATTTTTCTATCTTGCCCATAGAGAGTTGGGCTTGAACTTAAAAAGGCCATCATCAAGGCAAACTCACGGCGTTGACGAGTGGCTGGCTGATGGGATTCGGTTAGATTCCCGGGATACCGAATTGTTTTTTGAATGTAGAACTATAAATCAGTAGATTGAGTTTACTATTAATATTTCTAAAATGGAATATTGATTTAGAATAACGGGACATTTAATTTCATTCTTCACGATGATTTTCAAAAGTGCTGGTGAACTTCTAATTTCTCGGGTTCAAATAATCGATTTTTAGTTGATAGTACAAGAATAGTACTACTTGTAAGTATATATATAGTTCGAAATTCCTATCAGTTCTGACGTTATAGACGATGGTAGCGTCATTTGTCAGGTAATCCGAATTAATTGCGTGACGGTTCACTTATGCTGCTAAAAGAGCCAAAATCGCCAGTACAGAACAGATATCGCTGATTGCACATAAGTGTAAGTACATTTTAAGTATAAATCTTGCCTTTATATGCATTTTTCTAAAAACTGAATTTTTGTTGGCAGGTGCAATTGATCTGCAATTTGGATATGTTCTTCCAAAAAACAATAGTTAGTAGTAAACACATGATGAACGGAAATTACTTTTTTCATTGCCATTTCCGAAAGAAAATAGCTACTTTTTCAAAATTAATAAAACTAGTTTATGCTATAGCATTACTACTCTTTCAAAAACAATAATTATTTTTTTCAAGTGCTTCTGACTGTAGAAAACACACTTTTACATCGAAAAAGAGGACTTTAATGGGGTCACGAAATGCCCCCATAAAATATAATTAAAATAATAATAATTCTTGCAATTAAGAAAAACACAATATTTTAAAAACATTGAAAATTAAATATAATTTTTATTGGAATTTGACACAATTTATAAATTTAAAGCAAAGGGTGAATTTATGAAAGTATCTTTTTGGTAATAAATATTATATTAAACCGTAAAATCCTGAAATGTATATCTTTCTAGAAATATAACCATAGCCATACCCGAATGGGTTAACGCGTTGGCCTGGCTTATAGGAGGTCGCCGGTTCAATCCCGGCAGGTAGACCGAAGTGTTTTTCGAATGTAGCTCTTTAAATCAGTAGGTTCCTCTTGTTATTAATAGACTATTTCTGAAATAGGTTATAGATTTTGAATAACGGCAAATGTAGTAGTAGCACAGCACAAACAGCCCATTAGCATGACCTGACCACACGTGTGAACCCGTCAATAATAGTCAATGAATCCTGTGAGCGGCATCGCACACTGGCCCTGTTCCACAAGGGATTAAAGGATCTAATGAGATGAGAAATAAAAAAATAAAAAGAGAAAAACATACAGATTATATCTCAATGAAAATGGGGAAATTTCCACAAAAAACTCATACGATTCTAAACCTGAATTGGACGGAATCTATAGAAGTTGGACATAAAATTTGTTTCATAAATTTGTTATGACGAAGGAGTATTTTTCATGAAAAAATTAATTTTTAATAAAGAAAGAAAATGTAAAACCCAAAGATATGCTCTAGAATTGGAGAAGCTATAAAATAAATCATACTGAAGAGTAAGTTAAGGTCTAAGTTATGTTTTTAATCAAAGTAATTGGTGTTTATTTGCTACAATTACTATTTGATTGGACATTTTTTCGTTGATAGATAAACATGTGTTTATTTAAGGTTTTAAATAAAACGCATATTAATGATATCAAACTATTGCAACATATATCTTAAAAAATCATAAATAATAATCGATTGCATTAGCAATAAAAAATGACGAATATTAAAAGACAATGTTTCATTGTTGATATTCAATAATAATAACAAAGCAATTTCAAACTATATTATTCTGACACCAATTATTGGAAAATAAGCCTGTACTGATAACAGCACTTATCATAATGTGACTATAAATAAGCGCTTTTTGTTGGAGCTTTCCGGCTCAAAGGCAAATAAGATAAAATCGTGACTGCCTTGATCTCAACCTTTTGCTCTATTATAGATTAATCGCATTAATATAAATATTATTATTGTTTGTTGTAGATAAAAAAAACCAATGGTTGAAGAAACTTTGAATTTAAAATCTATTGTTAGTCTAACTTAATATAAAATATAATATAATTATAGTTAATTTTTATAATTTGTCTCTTATGAATTATCTAAAATTCTAGCTGGCGTCATTTATTTTATCTGAAACACACGCATTCCTTCTATAAATATCAAACGAGTGAGTGTGAGTCGTACGTCACACAACGGAAAAGGTCATACGATAAGCAAAGCCGCACAATTAAATTAGTAGCATGTGTTATATCATAAAAGTGTACAAGTACGAGTATTTAATTTACCTTCACTCTCAAGAAATGCCAAAGCGGTATAGTAATATTTTATTGAAGAATTTTGCTTAAAATAGCTTGATAATCCCAAAGGTGAAAAGCGGACACTCGATCGTTGTAAAGATGCTCAACAACAAAACTTCAATCAGCAAAATGAGGATGGCACTTTAGCGGCATTTTTGCAAAAACACACTGACATGTAGATTATAAGTTTATTAATAAAGGTAGATATACTTTACATAAAACTAAAAACGCTGTGAAACGAGCACACAAGGTGCAAACGAGTATTTTTTTTTATCAATATTTTAGTAAAAAATAATAACACAGAACACAAAACGAATATGTACTAACACACACAAACGCACATTTGGCTCAATGGAAAAGACCAGTTATTGTATACGTTTCTATATGATACTTATAGTTAAAACTCCGTGTCTTAAGACAGAATGTCTTAATGTAATTATACACTATACACTTGTTCGAGGTGCAATTACACGTTTAAACACTAAACACTTAGGGTGACTTGTAGAGTTTTTGACTGCCTTGAACGCGACTCACAAGCAGACACATCGACTACGATACACGATACACACGCACACTCGAACAAGAAACGTCTGTTTATGTACCATCAATTTGCACCAATTCTATGGAAGATCTTATTTAGCATCTGACTACGGCAGCGTCAACAGGAATATTTTGTATATATAACGAACACAGGTGTGTTGTATGTTCTTTATGATTCGACAACGTACAAGCTCGAGTGGCGACAAGCAACTGAATCGCTTCACTGTTCTCTGCAGACGCGCAGAGCAATGGTCTGAACACGTATATGATATATATATATATATATGAATGTATGTTAGAATAAGCTTATTGTATATAAACATTTTGCAGTTGTCTCTGTCTCGATAATGGTTATTTTTATGTTGCAACATAAAAAAGTGGATAAGACCCGGTTCAAAGGCGGCGAATTTGTATATAGTATGTACATGATTGACGTGGAGAATTTTCTAAATTGAATTGATTTTTTTTTCATATAGTAATAATAAAATGCGGTATTTATAGCTACAGATGACTATTAATAATAGTTATATTTAAGATGTTTTTTTTAAATTCTCATATCTCATAATATATATTTTTTTAATTTGTATTTTGAACAAAAAAGTTTTTAAGGATGAAAATCCTTGATGTGAAATACCTAAAAATGTTCGTCTATATAACAAAAGTCCGTAGAATGAAAGTAAAAAACAATGTACAAAAATCTGCGTGATAGATCGTTGTATAAAAACCAAAAAATGCACAAAAGTCTAAATGATAACAAAAAAGTCCTTTATTCAAAAGTGTTTGTTGAACAACATTCCCATCACTATTGCATTGAGTTTACAAATCGCTTGATAAGAAATGGGAGAGAGTTCGATATAGCCTTTAAAACATAAAGAGCACCAAAGGACTTATAACTCAAATTTGATAACTCACTAATACGCTTTTCATACAGTAAATTGATTTTTTTAATTCTGCGTGTAAGTATTCTATATTACAATAAACCAATGTGAATAATAAAAAAAACATTCTTAGATAATGTACAATATTACATTAGTGGTAGCGATTAGTAGTCTAGGTTATTGCCTCGAAACCCACGGGCCTGCTTAGTAGCCATGACAGCTGTAAGGAAAGCTATATAGGACTCGTCCCTTTTAAGGCATCTCTCTTTTGAGCCTTAATTTTTACTATTATATATGGAGAGCTAAAGGACCCGTAAAACTTATTTCTCACACTTTTGAATATAAAGGATTTTTTTAAGACCGATAGAACTTAATATTGTAAAATATAACACAAATATTAAATAAAACTAAAAAAAATGCCTTTTTTTTTTATAAAAATAATTCATTTAAATGACTTTTTTCAAGATTTTTTGTAGTTTTGCCCTTTTATTTTATTTTTAGATAATTCTAAAAATCGTTCATTTTTCATCAAACTTAAAATTTTTTTTTTTTACAAAACTCCAAAAATATACTTTTTGGCGAATAAATAGCATCCTAGGGGTTAATCAATCCCCTAAAAGGGTAATCCATCTCACTTTAAGTTTTGATAAAAAAAAAACGAAATAGGCGATTTTTTCGGTATTGAGAACTTATTATTTTCAAATTAAAGCTATTTTAAGTATTTATAATATAATAAACCACACTCGAATAAAACTGTTTTTTTCATAATTTAGTAGGAGGAATTATGACAGTTATAATATTACTATTACGTAAGGGTTGGTAGCAGTTCAAATTTTTATTGTGCTGTCGTTGTCTTAACAAAATTTGAAAATTTATTTCTTTTGACCAAACTGCAAAAATGGGCTGCATCTTCAAATTTATTGTTGACAAAACTGTAAAAATTGGCGTTTTTATTAAAATTTAGACATTTATTTTGAAAAATTTATGAAAATAGTATTTTTTGAACAAACTTTGAAATTTTTTATTCTTTTAACAAAATAGCAGACTGTAAAAATGGTCTTTTTTTAACTGTGTTTGAAAATTGTATTGCTTTACAAAAATTAAATCAATTTAACACATAATTGATTTAGTAAAACTTTAGCGGACATAAATGAATTATAATATGTATACAGAATTTATCAATCTTAAATAAAACACATTTTTCGCAATAAATTCAAATTGATAAAGTGTGCCGATCCTTCTCTGGTCTTTTTCATATAGTATATTTAGTCTATAGTAAAAAATCAGTATATAATTTCATGAATTACCCTTGTTCTGTTGGCAGTACATTCTGGACTTAGTAGTGAGCGTATAAACGATCCTGGCACTGATGGAGTAGAGATGGTGTTTGTCCGACTGGCTGAAAGGGTGTTTGACTTCAAAAGGGCAAATTTTGATTCGTTCAACAGTCACATTCTGTCCACCGATTGGGGCAGTTTGTTAGAATCTTGTTCCGAAGCTAGAGATGCGGTTGATTTATT